>CAUYQG010046405.1:0-53046 GCA_963574415.1 Tarsius wallacei | reverse complement strand
AGGCTGCGGTGGCCGGGAGCGGCCACTGCACTCCAGTCTGGGCGACCGAGTGAGACGCCAACTCAAAAAAAAAAAAAAAAAAATCTACATTTTTATCTAGGAAGCCATAGCACAGTATGGTGGCATTCTAGCTACATTAATTGTACATAGTGTGATAATTAGAAACTGGCTAAATTAATTTCCTGCCATTGATACAACTAGGTAATAACCGATGACCTCATGATATATTTTTGGTCAGTATACTTTCATGTTGCTGTTCATATAATTATGCTTCAATTTTTCTAGATGTTAAGACAATACTGTCTTCCAGTCTTGCTTCTTCATTCTTTCTTACTATTATAATGATAACTGGAGGAGCTTATGTGTGGCATAAAATCTACTTTTCTTACAATGTTGTTCTAGTTTATTCCATTTATTTTCTAAATAAATTTAATGCATACTTTATTTCTTGCTTTCCCTTTCATTTTGGGCTTCATATTCACTAAAATGTAATATTAAGTTAGTGATAAACTTTTATTATTAGGTCTGGTTTTTGTTTTTATTTTATTTATTGTCCATTTATCTTTTATCTATAATCACATTGTCCTCTGTCATAAGGAACTCTCTCTTTTACAGTAAATTTGCATAAAAGATATTCTACGTCTTACACTACTTCAAAGAACATTACATATTTTAAACAATTCAATTTGGTACATATTTACCTAGTTACTTCCAGTTACTGTTTCAGTTTTCCTAGTATGTCACATTTTACTTGTTCTTTTTTTGCCAATAGATACTTAGGTGGTTCCTATTATTTTGCTAAGAGTTATTATAATAATTGACTTTCTTATACATACTTTGAATATTTATACTCAGGTTTTTCTGAGTACATACTTGGAAGCACAGTTTCTGAGAATGACACATAGAAAATCTGATAAAATATATCTATTTTCCCTCAGCATTATACTCCCACCAACAGTACACAAGGGTTTACGTACTGTAATTACCATTCATTTAGTTTTACTTTTTTCCTTCAGATGAGCAAAAATAGTGCCTTTTTTGTTTTCTCTGATAATTAAAAATTTGATCATCACTTCATATGTTTATCAGCCAATAAAGCTCCCTTTGTGTGATTTATTGGATTAATTTTATTTACCCATTTCTTTATAGTATTTACTGATTTTTTTCTTTTGCTTTCTCAAAGTACCATATATATCAGATAAATAATTGTAATGGCTATCTATGTCACAAGTAGTTTGACCTAATGAGCATTTATTTGTTAAATTTCCTCTATGGCTTTTGAAATTTTTGACATTATAATTTTTTTCTTCTTTTCAGTTTAATGTCTCATCATTTAAGAAACGTCTTCTCCATCACAGAAATATAGCACTATTCTTCTATATTTTTTCTGATTTTACTTTCACATTAAATCTTTAATATGTCTGATTTATTTGCCAAATCTAGTGTGAAGTGAGTTTTATTTTTTAAATAGAAATTTAATTTTTCTTAATTTCAGAGATGATTTATCCACAGATTAATGATACCAACACAATCATTGATGAATACACAAAGAAATTACCTGTTCTCTCTTATGGCTTATTACCACATGTCAAGTACTGAATAAAGATGATATTTAATCCTTACAGAAAAGTTTGAAGTAGCAAATATTTTGCTATTGTTCTCCATTTTGCTGATAAGCAAGTGGCATTTTTTTTAGAAGTTGATGATTTTGTCAAAGGTCACACAACTGGAAGTAGAAATTGAGACCATAACATTTCAAAATAAATAAACACAATCCAATGTCTCTTATAGGTACATATAATATAACTAATGTAAAAGTCTTCTTTATCTCATGATATTCTTCCCACTTACAATTCTTCTGTGTCTCTCCATCCCTACAGGAAAAAGTACACAATCCTTGGTATGGCTTAGAAACCTTTCTTTTTTCTAGCCAAGTCTTACATTTTTACAAGCTGTTTCCACTTCCTGTCTCCCACTTCATGCTTTGCCACATGCAATGTACCTCACTTCCATATATCATAAGAACTTAAACTTTCATTTTTAGCCAGTGCTGTGTCTCTCTCAAGAGACACTAACCAACTTTACCTAGATGACTCGCGATTATCTCTTGGGACAGTCCAAGAATCAGCCCTTCAAGGAAAGCTGTCTTGATGCTCCAGTTTGAACCAAGTCTACACTTTGTGCTCCTATACATTGTCTGCCATAAAACTAGTCACCTCACACTATTATTAATAGTAGTAGAATAAACTACAAGAAGCTTTAAGTAGAAATGCTACCTACTCTTGTATCTCAAACATGCACGTAAGGTCTGATACAAAGTGGGCACTTAACAAAAGCTGGTACAACCAAGCTGAACTAAGAAATCTTGATGGCAAAGGGCCTACAATTTATCTTTATGAAAATTTCCACAATAAAATGTACTTACCAGCATCCATGAATGTTGTTCAATTGACTCCATCTTTAGTGATCTCATTCTCCTAATGTGAACTGTGATCTTCAGCAATGGAAAATTTATCCTTCTCCACCCAGGAAATGTGGGTGACTACATGTCATGTGCATGCTGTGGATCGCCTCTATGACCACAAAGCTGCCCATCAATCAAGAGTTGTATCAGTTTTGTAGTATGAGATGTGGACAAAGAGTGACCTCATCTAACCAAACTGACATTCTTTGTTAGACATCATGCCCAATTAAGGAATTCATGATCAATTTTCAGTGGATTTTAGTCTCAGTGTGATACTGCTATTTTTCTGTCTGTTGCAGCTGTATTGAAAGCAAGAAATGTGAAAATATATCCCATAGTTATTTAACAATCATATCAAATTGCCGCAAATTTGACCATTTTTACCTACGCCAAATAAGAATATATAAATGATTTAAAATTTTTCACTTTCACATAGAAGATAATGCATAATCTATAAAAATCACCCTACTTGAAGTTCATTTTTGGAATTCACATGTCAGCTTTTGAATAAATTGAACAGAACAGCTAAATTAACAAATTCTTTTATTTATCTTTTACTGTATTCTCAAAAATCACCCATTAGTAGCTGACTATGGAAAGTATATAAGACAGAAGCAAATCTTTAACAATTACTCAAACAACAAATAATTTGGTAGATTTTTTTCCCCCAGAAATCATTATTTGATTCCTCACTCAGAACCCTGCTTCAAAGCAGCCACCTTCTTTGTTGTCAAGAGCTTTATAACAGTAAGTTCCTCCATTAGCTTTAAAGACAACAACTTTATGTTTCCTGGAGACTGAAATACCCAGGTCTTTGGTGCTGCCTCAGAGGTTGGAATTAGCAGTTACTAATCTGCTATTTCTTGTGCAGAGCACCTCTTCCTCCTCCTCTGATTCTATAATTAATTAAAATAACACAGCTTACTTCACACGGCATAATGTCAAATTCTCTTAGAACTCTTTCTTCTAATATTAAAAAGTCAGATAAAACTGACCAAATAAATTTTCCAAGTAGCTAAATCAAGAGCACAACATCATTTTTCACACAAAGTGCAAGCAAACAGTTTTATTCCTGTTTGTGAAGCTTAACCTTCTGCAAAAGTAATTAGGTCTATAATTAAAAAGCTATTTGGAATGATTAAAACCCTGTTATCTTGTGGCATTTAAAGACAAATGCAAATGTCAGAAAGGATGAATTCATTAAAATTTCTATTTAAGAGAAAAAAACTGTGGAGGGAAGGTGCTATTTATTAAAATGTTACAGTTTCAAGGAAGGTTCGAACTGCAAAGAAGAAACTGAAGACGGACGGTATCTTTCTGTAGTATTTGATACAGCAATCAGCTGCTATTCACAAATATTTATTTTGAAGGTTATTTTAAACTAACAACTCATAATGTCACAGTGTTATTTCAAAGATGATGTCATTCTTCTGAGAGATTTTATCTTTTTCAGTACATTAAGAATTGTAAACTGGGCGTGGTGGCTCAAGTTTTTAATCCCAATACATTGGGAGGCTGAGGTGAGAGGATTGCCTGAGTCCAGGGTTTCCAGACCAACCTGTGCAACTTGACGAGACCTCATCTCTACATAAATCAAAAAATTAGCCAGACATGGTGGTGCATGCTTGTAGTTTCAGTTACTTGGAAGACTGAAGCAGAAGGACCACCTGAGCCAAGCAGGTTGAGGCTGCTGTGGCCCTGAGCATGCCACTGCACTTCAGCCTGGAAAACAGAGTAAGACTCTGACTCAAAAAAAAAAACCAAAAGAATCGTATCGAGTTCTGTATTAACCATGTATATAAATTCACTAGTTCATCTGACAAGCTATAGTATGTTATCAATCCAGATTTTCAAGCTGTGAGTTCAAAGACTAGTTTCATTGAATGAGAAGATCAAGTTTTAGAGTCTCTGGTAGCCCAAACAGTCTAATAAAATTAAAGGAAGGTAACATGAGGCACTGTGGAAACTATTGGCTTGTATGCTGTTTAATGACCCTTTATCAAACCAATGTGGTTTGGGAGCAGTCTGCTGGTGGTTGCCAGCTAAGTATGTTGCAATATTTTAAAGAAAACATCATTATTCTTAAGTAAGTGGATTTAATTTTGGGTGGTAGAAGTTATTGACTATTATCATGTGTTTTTTGTGACTAAAAATCACACATTTTCTGTATCTTTAGCATTTTTATTCTCAGCACTTCATTAGAAATACAAGAAAGTATACAAATAAAGAATAAATTTTTAGGAAAGCATGAAATAATGCTGCCAAATGCATAAGTAAAACCAATCAATCAAAAAAACCAAACTTTCCTTTGAGTATTAGCCTGAAATTCATAAAATAAAAAAGGATAAAGAGAAAAACACATTATGGTTGGTTGGAAAGAACGATAGTGTTTATTTAGTCATTATTGATTTATGTACAAAGCCAAGAGCAAATTAGACATGGGTTATTGAGTAGAATGTAAGCCTTGAATTTTAGAATAATAATCCTTTCTCTAATTTGATATATGGACCCATATTGTCATTTTTCTATCATTTAAAAATACACTATGTAGCCTAGCTACAGAAGCCACATAGCACACAAGGTACCTTGAAGCCCTGACTTCTCAGGATGCTCTTTGCAATAAATAAATAAATAAATAGTCTAAAAGAGAACTGACCATCTCTTGAAAATTTAACAACATGGTCCATGAGTCAATCATTTTCAGTGGTGTGACCACAGACTTCACACAGAAGTATCACTTTAGTCAGAGGTCAGTTGTTGAAGTAAGGAAAGAATGAATAACAGAAAACTGAAAAGAGGTCTATATTTAGACTAAAAATCCAGGGATAAGATCAAAACATTATCTTGAAACTGAAATAGATGAAATAGATTCATTCAAATGAAAAAATACAGAAGAAAAGAATGGAAAAATTAAAAGTCTAAGTCTGAATTCTCTTGCTAAGAGATTATTACCACAAGAAATAGTAAAATAATATATTCAAACAGATAAAAACTCCCAAGTAATAATTTGGATTTACACAAATATATGAATGGCACTGGTAGTGAGAAATTGGAGAAATTTAAAACATCTTATTCTCTAAAATAGGCAAATGTATAGAATGGTGTTTGCCAGGAGCTGCAGAGTGGGAAATGAAGGGTTGATAAAAATGTGTACTAAGTTTCAATTACATGAGATAAGTAAGTTCTTGATCTAAAATGCTCATATGACATTAGCGACTATAGCTAACAATACTATATTGTATGCTTAAAATTTGCTAATAGGGTAGATCTTCTATTGTATTCTTACCATACACACACACAAATAAAAGGGATGCTGGGAAATTTGGAGACGTGAGAGATAAGATTAGCATCTTAGTGTGGTTTCACAGGTATATACAAATCCCCAGACTCAAGTTAGAGACATCAAATATGCACAGCTTTTTACATATCAGTTACACCTCAATAAACTTAATATTTTTTTCTGATTTGAATATATCTAATATAGTAATGGACCATTACAGTGTAGTGGACTATTTAAAACAAACGTCTAGCCAGGCGCGGTGGTATGCATCTGTAGTCCCAGCTACTTGGAAGACTGAGACGGAAGGATCACCTAAGCCCAGCAGGTCAGGGCGACAGTAGCCGTAAGAGTGCCACTGCATTTCATCCTGGGCGACAAGAGTGAGACTCCAACTCAAAAAATAAATAAATACATACATAAAAATAAAACAAATATAATTAAACCCCAACAACTGTGGGAGAAAGTAACAGCACAAAAGAGCGAGAGAAAAATTGAAGTATTCTAAGACTTTTAAACTATACATGAAGTCATTTAATATTATTTGAAAGTAGATGGTGATATGTTAAGCATATTATTGAATGTCCTAGAACAATCTCTAAAATATAGCAAAGATAAAATAGGATCATAAAAAGCAGCCAGTTAAGCTTTTAAAATGTAGGCAAATAATTTCAAAAAAGAAAAACAAAGCTATTCCACTACAGAGGAAAGTAGCAAAATGATATACTTAAGCCCCCAAATGGTATTATTTATCTGTAATATAATATAACTGTTCTAAACACACTGATTAAAAAAATCAGAGCCAGATTGGATTAAAACAATTAAATAATTATATACTATTGAAAAGAATCTGCTTTAAATATGGAAACACAAATAGGTGAAAGTAAACAAGTAGAAAACTGGTATCTCACACAAACCTTTAGCATAAAAAAGCTAGACTAATTATCTTGATTGAAACACACATTAAATGGAAAACTGGCAAGGGTCAAATGAGGATTAGTTAATACTGTTGAATCAATGTTAATTTCCTGGTTTTTGTAATTAAGCCGATAATATAAGATATTATCATCAGGGACTGCTGGGTGAAGGGGTAATAATTTTCTTTATCATTTTCGCACATTCATAAGTCTAGTCTCATTTCAAAATAGTTAGAAGAATACATGTTTCTGATAATACAGATATTTCCTGAATATATCAGACACTCAAAATTAAATAAGAAAACAAGGAACTTGTTTAAAAAATACCGGCAGAATATTTGAAGAGACACTTCATCAGAGAAAGTATAAATTACATAGACATGTGAAAAGATGTTCAACTTCATTTTAGTTGTTAAATAAGAAATGAGAATCAGCCGGGTTCGGTGGCTCAGCCTGTAATCCCGCGCCTTTGGGAGGCTGAGGTGAGTGGATTGCCTGAGCCCGTGGGTTCGAGACCCGCCTGGGCAAGCGAGACTTCATCTCCACAATAAATCAAAAAATTAGCCGGGCGTGGTAGCGCGCGCCTGTAATTCCAGCTACTTGGAAGGCTGAGGTGGAAGGATCACAGGAGCCCAGCAGGTCGGGCTGCAGTGTCGGGAGCGGCCACTGCACTCCAGTCTGAGCGACAGAGTGAGACTCCAACTCAAAAAAAAAAAAAAATTATAAAATAGCCAAGGCAACAACATAAAATTGAGCTCACTAAAGACAGGAATCTACCTGTGGAGAGAGAGAACAGCGTTTCTGAGAAAATATTTCCCCAGGAAGCTATTCAACATGTGAGCTCTGCCTTCCTTTCTGACATCTCCCAGTCCTGGAGGATGGAGAATTGAGACATTTGTTTCTCCTCCCCATATTTTATTGTTTTTTGTTGATCTGCACTGTTTTTCTGTAATCAGTTCTTTTGAATTGTTATTATTACTAATCTCATCACTTTTATACCAGTAACCATAACCATCAAGGACTCTTTGCCAGACACTGTGCCAAGTACTTGGCATACTTTATTTCCTTTAACCCTCAGTGTGTTCCTGATAATTTTATTAGAGCAAAAGTTCTATTTACCCACCTCCATTGAACCATCTCATGTGACTAAAGGATGCTCTCAGGTTTGTTGGGGCACAGACAACAGGTGCTGCTGGTGCATGGAGTGCTCTCACCTTGTGGGACGCACTGGCAAATATGCATACCTCTGCTCCTGCCTGGTGAACCAGGACCCATAATTGTGATTATAATTATATCATTTAATTAAAATCATGTAAGACAATAAAACAGGAAAACTAAGTTGAATGACTAGGAGACATCTGTAGAAGGCAACTTTATAAACAATACTAAAATGGGGTGTGAGACAACTACACAAAATTGGGGGAAATCATAAAAATCTAGATGCTTCTACATCCAGGTTGTTTTCCAGTTACCTCTAAGTCAAAGTCCACTTTAAAACTCCCAAACTGGTTATCGTAGATGGTGTGTTAGGAATATCACCCATGCAAAAGGAAGGACTTTTGCAGTCAGGAAACTCACATTTAAAAAAAGATCTTGGTCCTACATTAAAATAGCACGTTAGCACATCATAATAACAAGTTTAAGGTGTGTATGTAAAATACTTTCTCATACTCAATATTTTGATTAACTGACTACTTACCAATCCCATCACATCAGATAAGACCGCTTCGTCTGTAGATTTAGGTATTTATTATTATTATTGCTTGAGTTGGGGGTCTCACTCTGCTGCCCAGACTGAAGGGCAGTGGCATGATCACTATGATCATGGCTCATGGCAGCCTCGACATCCTGGGCTCATGTGATCCTTCCTTCTCAGCCTCCCAAGTAGCCGTGACTACAAGTACATACCACCACACCGGGATAATTTTTTGTGGAGACAAGGTTTCACTATATTTCCCAGGCTGGTCTTGAACTCCTGGGCTCAAGCAATCTGCCCACCTCAGCCTCCCAAAGTGCTGGGATAACAGGTATGAGCCACTGACTTGGCCTGTAGACTTATATGTGTATGACAAAACATACTTCATATTATATTTTATAAAATACATGTCAACATATTTTATTCTATTATCATACACATTTTACAAGTAATAAAGCCAAATCTCTGATCAGTAATTGACTTGGCAAGTTCATATAGTTAGTAAGTAGCTGAGGAGCAGAAATTGAAACCCAGGGAGGGCTGACTCAGGTTCAAACCATTGGGAAAGATTGTTCTACTCTATTCATTTTCATTTCTTTTTTCTCAGGGCCCAGAAGACAAAAGTTCTTGTCCTCTGTGCATCACAGATGCAAGCCTACATCTGAAAAGCCTAGATTTTAGGTGAGTTCCTAGGTGATGCCTCTACAAACATGCCTTTCCTCCTTTGCTCAGATGGCAGCGATTTGAATGCTATCCAATAGGTCCACGTCAGCTAGGTGGTTAGAGCCTGGTACCTGATGGGAGCGGGAGAAGGGGCCATGATCCTATGAGTTAGTTCCTTCAGTTTATTCCACAGCCAAAGGCTTCTCCCCATCTCCAGACAAATATCTCACAAATAGCACTTGCATTCCAAAGAATAAGAGGTAAGATCAGGACAAACTCATCACTGATACCAGAGAACTAGTCTAAAGCATGTGCTTTTGGCTTGGGGGAGGCTGAGGGAGTGCATTCCCTGTCAGAAACAAGTATCCCCCACGAGCTGTCTCTCTGAGCATCTCTGCTGTACTCTTTCAGCAGCAGGGGAAGGCCAATGTCCACAATGCCAGCCTCACACAGCATTCTTTCCCTCCCAGCCCTTTCCCAGGATACAATCATTGCTGCCCGGAGTTACCTGCAGCTTGACGGACTCTGGTAATCGGGTCTGCAACAAGCCTTTGATGGGGGCCTCTTTGCTGGCTTTCTCCCCAGCCTCCACTGCCTTCTCCTCCACTTGGGTCACTTCCTCCTTTTCTGCTCCCCACTCTGTCTCCCCACTGTGCTCCCCGAACACAGAGGGATCGATCAGGAGGAGGATCTGCCGAACATCATCGTCATCAAACACCCCCATGACCAGCAGGGTTCCAATGAGTTTCAGCACAGGTACAAACTGGAACTCCACAGACCCCCCGACGGGGTCCCGAATGTGGGCCCCGCTGCACTGCACTGCCTCTGTCAGCATGCCCAGTGCCTTCGTCTTGAGAATCTCCAGGGGAATCTCAGGGCTCTGCTTCTGGTGCTCCTCACTGGTCATGACAAAGCAAGGGGTAGAGAACCTGAACCCAGGCTTGAGGCACGTTCTCGGGCCCACCCCAGGCAGTCCATGCCTCTTGGACTCGTCCGGGTACAGGCGGATATTCCTGGTAGTGCTTGTGATGGGGATGATGTACTCATTCTTCATCATCAGCTTCCTCTCCTTAGCGTTGGCCAGGTGAATGCTGATGAGCAGGTCATAGAAACCTGATCGAAGGAGGCCAGGGAGGTACTTGTTGTCAATGGCGGAGAAGAGCTGGGAGAGGTCCACGTGGCTGCACAGGGCGTAGGCCACACGGCTGTTTCCCAAGGCACACACAGCACTGTAGAGTCGCAGTGTGTGGTAGTGGAACTGCATCAGGTCCTCCTGCTCACAGAGCTCCAGGATGTCCACACACCTGAGGACAGGATAAGCAATCAACCACACCTTGGGGAGAAGACTGTGCAAAAGGATTCAGCAAGTTCACCCAGCCCATCAAAGGCAGAAGGGGAGAAGGATGCAGGTGTCTCTGCCACGCATTCCCTTATGGGTTATCATTCCTCTTTCAGCTCCAGTGCATACCCAGTTCCTGGTAATCCACCATATCTAATTACAAGGCTCTCAAAAGCCTACAAGATACAGGCTTACCAAATGGGAAAGTCCTCTTTATTAAGGAAAAATCCAAAACCCTCAAACAGAAAAACATTCAAGTATATGACAGAGGTGACTTGATCCTCTTATTTGTGGGATCAAGTGGATCCTTTATTTCCTGACGTAAAAGTCCTTCAGAAGATGCAGCTGAAGCCCTCCGTATATCTACTGTCTACATCATCGGTACAATCTCCAATCTACCACCATCCATGGGGCGATCTGCCCCTGGAAACGAACACATCTGCGCTCGTCTTCCAATCTGAAATCAGTTGGCATAATTCAGTTTAGGCTACTTCCTGACTTTGCAGGTCTGTTTGTGTGTTGCTTCCTTGTTTGTGTGCGCCCAGGGCTTGGGCTCTAACCTCTGCTTAGATTTTCCATGTTGCCTCACTCCTCCTCATCATGGATCTTAGAATGCTTACTTGGTTGGGTTCCTGGTCTCTTCTGCTCCTTCCCTGCACTAGCCTGTTCTGCTGCTATTGGTGATACAACAGGGCACCCAAATGGCAGCTCTGCAGGTGCCAAATACCACCACCCTCTCCATTAGTCTATTCTTTTAGTCGACGAGATCAAGGGATAATAACCACAACAATAACATTTATTTAATTCTTACTGCATACAAAAATTGTACTAGATCTTATTTATACACCTAATTTTTTTCTCCTGGCAACCTTTAGGGTGGACATTTCTCTCACTGTATAAATGAGGAGACCAATATTCAGAGCACACAAGTAACTTATCCAAGGCTACACAGCCAGAAAATGAGAGCACTAGGATTGAACCCAAGCGATAATTCAAGATTACCACTCAACAGGGGGAGACCAGGAGCCTGATTTTTGATTCTCTAAGTCAAGCTAGGCATGCCTCATTCTTTCTCTTTTTGTCATAAATAATGTATATTTCAGGGTCACTTGGTTTTTAATTAAAGGAATAAAAATGTTCCTGGATCCCAGGCACCAGAGGCTATAACAAAGGCCCTGTGGCAGATATATCACAGGGCATTTTCCACCATTTCTGAGTGAATCATGAAAGTGGAAAAGGGAAAGAATAGAAGTGAAGGCATGGGGAAATTGAGTCATTTTGGGACTCAGCTGGATCCAGTGAGGATGCTCCTGGCTCCTCTCTGGAATTGCTTGGCCCGGCCTCACCTGCCTCCCAGGGCTGCCCCTGCCTCTGTGGGCCCCCTTCATACCTGTTCTCCTCGGGGATGTGGAGTGCCATCATCTGCAGGGGCTCCAGGCACTGCACCACCCAGCCATGGCGCTCGCTCACGCGCTCTGTTTCTACCTTCAAGAAGCTGTTGGGCATGCGGCTCCAGAGCACAGGCTGAATGGTTTGGACATCCAACCGAGGTGGACACTGTGGGACTGGGTTCTTCTCTTCACTCTTGAATATGGCTGCCGACAGGGGCATTGCATTCTGGGGCAAAGTGGAAAGGCATTAGAGAAGAAAACACACAGTTGCTGGATGGTGCACCAATCCATAATAACCAATATGATTAGCACAAATTAAAGAGAGACAATTGTATCCAGAGGACCTATAAGGGTTTTACTAGCATGAATTAGGACTTTTAAGAATGGATTATATAAAAGTTCAGCAATTCCTTCAGCAAAGGAATTGAATTTTTTCCTTTTTTTCCCAAAAAAGGTGGCAAAAGGAGAAGATAAGAATGCATGCTTTGTCATCTGAATTTCTCAGGCAAGTGTAGGGACCTGGGGGTGTGGGGGCATATGAGAAGAAAGAGGGCATCTCCTGTCTGCTGAGGCCTGGTATTTTTTTCCCCCCAGTGGTCAGTGCTGCCTTCTCTTGTCATGGTCATTAGATGAAGATAAATACCTTCAGCTTCCCAAGTTCAAACTGAAACAAAGAAGTACTAGTAGGCTGCAGGAAGACTGCTGGAAACACTTTGGTATTGGGCTCCACCTGGAAACCAAAACAAAACAAGAGGTTTTCCCAGAGCTATAACAGCACAGCTTGCTAAAGCATTGGGTGTTTTAGTCAGCACTCTCATTCTAATCTCAGCTGAAGGAGGACAGTTAGCTGACTGGTCATTCTCCACTGCTCAGGAATCCTCAGAGACCTGGTGTCTCTTAGTGGAGATTATCACAACTTCACACCTTAAACACGCTTTCTACTTGCAGCTGAACAATCTCGGGTCCTTTCACTATTTCTCTCGGGCACCTGTAGGCAGTAGCTTTCTCCAGTGTGCAGGAGGATAGTCACAGATGAGAAACTAACCCCCCCCTCCACCAAAGGCAGGCTTGCTGGTTACTGAATGACATGTGACTGCTTTTCCTAGAGCCTTGGGATACCTCGCATGTGGGCAGTGCCATCACATACCACACGTGCCCATTGGAGATGATCACTGAGAACAAGGTGGTGAGGTAGGAATATTTCTTAAGGCAAATTCACATTGGTCAGGCAATCCCAGCGAGATGGTACGGTGGGTTTTTCAATCTCAGCACTGCGGACGTTTTGGGCTGGGTGATTTTTCATTGTGGGAACCTTCCTGTGCACTGTAAGATACTGAGTGGCATCACTGCCCTCCTGCCCCCTACATGTCAGCAGGACTCCCCATCCCCACCACAGTCATGACAACCTGCAAGGTTTACTGACATTGCCAAATGTCCTGTGCAGTACAAACGTACCCCTGGTTGAGAACTGCTGCTCCACAGACAAAGACAGTGAGGTACTGCATGGTCTTTATAACAACAACAACAAAAAAAACAAGTAGAAGAAAGGGCTGTTTCCTGAGCCTATCTCCTCCTCAAACCTCTCCTTATCCCTGAATTCCCCTGGACTCCTCTTCACCCCCTTCTCACTCCTTATGATTTGCTTTTTATGCTAAAAGGTTTAGGATTGACTGTCCTCCAGCAGCTGCTTGGATTTACTGATGTACGGCATCAGGGCTCCATGTGTTATTTGTTTCCTTTGATGAAGGCTGCAGCCTCAGAATTTCTTTTTACTAGTGTTTGAAAGAGAGAATCACCAGTGGGCCATGGAAGAAAGCACAAAGTTTACTCACACTCTAGGACCTTAATTCCACCAGCTGAAACCCTTTGCTTTGAAGCAAATCCAGACATCAGGAAGTTCTTGCAACTCTACATATAAGGGGATGGTAGGTATGTTGTCGGACATACCCTAAGGTAACCCCAGTGAGTCATCCTTCTGCATAATCTCATTAGTCTTATCCCTAGAACTTGTTTTTGGTAATTATTAATAGACCATACCAAAGGTGAAGGGCCTATCACTACCTTCATTGGGTTACGTCAGGTAAAACCCCATCTTAGCGGAAAGATTCTCCAGTTGGCCTTGGAGAAGCAAGCTGCCATGTGGTAAGAGAGTCTGTGAGGAGGCCATGGAACAAGGAATACAGGAGAGAGGTGAGCGAGAATGGGCTTGAGGGACTGAGAGTGGCTCCTGGTAACAGCCAGCATAAAAATGAGACTTCAGCTCTACAAATGCAAGCATCAGAATTTGGCCAACAACCACGTGAGATTGGGAGAGGATACCCAGCTCCAGAAAGAACGCAGCCTGGCTGACACCTTGATTGCGGCCTTCTAAAACCCTGAGTAGAGGACCTAGCTAAACTGTGCCCAGATTCCTGACCCACAGAAACCATGGGATAAGTGGATGTTATTTTAAGTCACTCAATTTGTAGTAATTTTTAATGTGGTGATAGAAAATGAATACAGTGAATTTTCTTTTTGTCAGAGTATTTGTTATGGGCTTCCCTTAAATAACGAACTTTCTCAGTGCGTTTAGACATAAGATTTATAAGAACACACATTTTTATGGCTGCAAGTGACTTTAAAGATTTCATGATCTGATGCTATCATTTGCTCATAATGAAACAGGCCAGACCTGTTAAATCCCAGTCTTTTGCCCAGTACGTGGTCATTCTAGCAATCAACAGTGGGTTCATATTTCAGGTACAAACATTTTGTTTTTATGGGATGTCAGTACCATAGACAATATGAAGAGATACATGCCAGTAAACGAAAATGTAGGGGTAGACTTCTAGAACTGCCTGACTATTCCTGAAATAAGCTTTGCAAAGGACATTCAACAAATAATTAGTTCTTATGCTGGGTTTACAGTGGTGAGAGACACAAATAGGAAATTCTGATATGATACTGTTCTGACTTTTGGTAGATGACAGAGTTGTCTCTGGGTTGACCCCTAGATTTCTCACATATCCAATATGTAGCATCTAGAACAACTTACAGCCCACATATCACTGTGATCTTAAGAAAGCAGAGGACTGAGAAATCATCTGGACCAGCAGGAAGCCCATGAGTCTGTGCTAGTAGGTGAGAGAAATGCAGGAGCTATGGCCTGGAGAGGGTGGTGTGTTTTCAGATCCCTCAGGACTGGTTCCTGCATGCTTCATAAACTGCTCAGCCAAACTCCAGGGTCTTCTTTAAACCTCCCTGCAGAGAGCAGGTACTTTGAAAGCATTTAGGGCTGGGTGTGGTAGATCATGCCTGTAATCCCAGTACTTTGGGAGGCTGAGGTGAGGGGATCGCCTGAGCCCAAGGGTTCAAGAACAGCCTGGGCACCTTGGCGAGACCTATTCCGGCTACTTGGAAGGCTGAGGCGGAAGGATCGCCGGAGCCCAGCAGGTCGATGCTGGGATGGGCGTGAGCGTGCCACTGCACTCCAGCCTGGGTGATGGAGTGAGACAACAATTCAAAAAAAAAAAAAGGAAAGCATTTAGAATGTCCCTGGATAGGTTTATTTCTACCATGCATAGTACACTCCCACCATGGTGAACAATGAAAATTTCTCTTTAATCACTAAAATAAGAAGAAAACACTGCGTGGGCTCATGCAAGTATATGTAAACATAAAAATAGCAGTTGGTGGGGTGATGAGCAGAACTCTAGAAGGTCCTCAGGATCCCTGGTGTTACTCTTATTATGTTACGTGGCAAAAGGAACTCTGCAGATATAAGTAAGGTTACTAACCAGTCGACCTTAAGGTAGAAGACTTTGGTGGCCATTTCGAATTGCCTTAGTCCTTCAAAAACAGAAGCATTCCTACTAGGGGGAAGAAGGAAAAATCAGAGAGATTTAAAGCAAGAGAAAAACCGGATGTGCCCTTGTTGGCTCTGAGATGGAGGGGGCCATGTGAAAAGGAATGTGGGTATCATCTGGGAACTGATGGCTAGCAAGGAAATGGGGGCCTCCGAAGTGAAGACCCACAGCCTCGAAGACCTGGACACTGCCAATATCCAGCTGGCTGGCTGAGCTCAGAAATGGATTCTTCCTAGAACCACTAGACAGGAGCCTGGCTCACCCAGTAGATACCTTGCCTTGGGCCGTTTGAAAATCTGAGTACCCAGTCTGCAGACTTGCAAAATAATAAATGTATGTTGTTTTAAGCTGCTAATTTTGTAGTAACATGCCAGGCAGCAATAAGAAATGAATACATGTAATTTTGCAGCCATGCTGATCAGTCTGACAACATATATTCAGTGAGCACTCTCTGGGTGCCAGGTGCTGTTCCATACATTGGGAGGCAGCAGCATGCATGAGGGACAACCTCTGCCCTCAAGGAGCTTACCCTTTGGATCAGTTTACATTCTGACAGAATGAGCAACAAGGCCAGATTTAGAGTTGCCATGATACATCACTGATTTTTTCCCTTTTATATTTGATCACTGGCTGATCTCTTTTGTCCTTGCAATGGTAGACATTCTACTTCTAATCATGTGTGAAGGTCATGGCATAGAAATTGGCCTGAATTGAAAATGAATCCTTCTTGTAAATCTGAATCTCATAGCTGACTCTATACTCAGAGCAGTGGCTAGAGTAGCAATCACAGAGAAGTATCTCTTGAATGTAGATTTTATTTCTCATTTCTCTACTGGTTATATTAAGTGGGACAGAAAAAGGGGTTTCAAATTACATAGCACTATTTGATGGGGAGGTCTAGAAATATTATTTGAGAGAATCCGTCTCTCATTATTTTGGTTACTGGTCCTCTCTGAATCAAAAGCTGGTGTATAAATACTGCTGGTCTGTTCTTCTTGAGATAATTGAAAAATGAAAATGGCTACAGCTGCAGAATTACAACAATCCTACTGCTGGGGACCAGGTGCACGGCTGGACACGTTGCTGTCTCGTCTGGAATGAGAAGGGGGCTGGCTAGGTGTGAGCCTCCCGGGGTTTCTGGACAGAGACCTGATACTCTCCTATTCACAGTAGTGTTCCTGAGGGTGGGAGTCAAGACTGGGACCACTGAGCAGAGTCATCAGGATTACTTTTTATAAAATTAAAATTTTTTTAAAGATGTGGGGTACAATTTAGGATTAGGTAGATAGATAAGTAGTCATCGTACAGGTAGTTTGAGCCTCCCTTTAGTTCCCACTTTGCCTGGTTTTAGATTAGGTACCCTTATTGATGTTATGTGCCTCTCCCTTCTCCCCTGGCAGTATCCTACTATGACCAATCTCTTTCTTACAGTATTATGGTAAATGTTCAGGGTCCACTTATGAGAACATGTAGCACTCAGTTCTTTGTTTCTGTGATAGATCACCAAGTATAATAGACTGTAAATCCATCCAAGATGCGGCGAAGTCCATAATTTTGTCCTTTATGGCTGCATAATGCTCCATTGTGTATATGTGTCACTTTTTTTTATCCACTACACTTTCAGTGGGCAGTATGGTTGGTTTCATGTTTTTGCTATTGTGAATAATGCTGCAATAAACATGCGTGTGCAAGTATCTTTTTTATAGAGTGATTTAAGTTCCTCCAGGTATATTTTCAGAAGGGGGTTTGCAGAGTAATATGGAAGGTTGATTTTTAGATCTTTTCGGAATCGCCACACTGTTTTCCACAGAGGTTGTATTAGTTTAGACTCCCACCAACAGTGCGTAAGTGTTCTCTTTTCCCCACATCCTCTACAGCATTGGGATTTCTATGCATGAAGCAGAGGAAGGTACTCCAGAAAGTAGGTGCCAACACTCAGCTCAGGGAAGACAACTGACCAGCCCAATGTCACCCAGGAATGACTGTGAAAGATGGGATAAAACCGCCACAATGTTCTCCTCTTTGTTGTAACACCTCCTCACATTATGGGCTTTTCCCTGAGGCATCAAGTCACTGCTGCTGCAAATGCCATTTAAAAAAATTAATTAAAAAAACCTTTTTTTTTAAACTTCCAAAGACGAACTAGCTTTAAAAGTTATAAGATGCTTTAGAGTTCTCCGCAGCTCAGGGAGGACCCTTCAGTTAAATTCATTTCAAAAGTTAATGGGAAAAAGCTAATGGATTCTGAAGGGCGGCAGTAATATATATAAAACGTTTCTCAGGGGACTTTGGGGGTGGGGGGGTGGAATCATGAGAAAGTACTAGAAGAATAATATTTTACTTTCTGTCTCAAAGACTGACTTCACAAATGTCTCTTTCTGGAAATAGCTGGTTGAGCCCAGCTGCTGAACCAAGCTTGCCAAGGGTTGTTGGTGACTCTTTGTTCTCCCAGGAGGAGAAGGAGGTGCAGAGAGTATCATTCACTGCAAGAGGTCCTGGAGACACAAGCAAGTGCTCTATGCCAGCAGGCTGTTTCTGGCCCCCAGGAAGTGTTTATTCCATCTGTTCTTGGTCAATGAACATTTCAGATTTGAAGTGACTTCTCTGTTCACTCCCTACCTGACCCTATCTGTTTAACTGCAGGCCAGACACCTTGGCTGCCAAGGGACTTTTCAGCTTGGAGGCTGTAACCGGGGGTTGATTGAAGAATCAGTGGTTTATCCATTTACAAAATAGCTGGATGTTTTTAATCTGCTTAGCTAAGCTGATGACCCTGGAAGACTGATGGATTCTTTAAATATTGCATGTCTCCCTCTTGCTCAGAAACCTTCAGTGGCTCCCTATTTCCTATCTATGCCTCCCTACCTTTCCAAGTAAATTTCTCTCCTCTAACTATAAAAGCCCCACACTATTCTTTCCATTGATCCTCAAACATAAATTCTGCTTCCCTACCTCCATAATGCTTCTTGTGCCATTCATTCAACCTAGAACACTCTTCTCTCTTTACCTGGAAAACTTATTTTAATTCAAAAGTAAGATTTCTCCTTAATGAATACTTTCCTGACTGCTCTTGGTGGGATTGAGCTCTTCCTTCTCTGAACTCATTTAACACCCTTGGTCTACACATACTATATGAGACACTCTGTTCCACCCTTGGAGTGTCAAGAATGTTTAATATAGAAACTGAACCCTTAAATTGGCATTTCTCATAGTATGCTCTGTGGGACTCTAGGGTCATAGAATATGACAAATTGTTAATGTGAAAAAAGTGCTTTTCTTTGTCAAGTAATTTGAGAAATGCTTGGTTAGACAGGTTTCTCTCTGCAATATTTCTTGAAGTTTTTAGTGTGCCAACATTCATTGCAAATCTTCAAGAGTAGGATATAATATTGAGGTATTTTCCCAAGCTCACCTGGCCATCAGGGATAACGAGATCAGGCTTCTTGCAGTTAATGACAAGTAAACTTACATGTGTATAACTGATGGCTTTCCTAAGTAGCTCTGTGGAATTTCGCAGTCCATGAAATAAGGAAACAAATTACTTATATAAATGCATTTTTTAAAGGATCCTATAAAATAGTCGTAAGGACTGTGAAGAACCTTTTTGTGGAGGGAATATTTCCTGGCAAATTAATCAGTTTTTATAGGTTTCTATTTTGAGTATAGCAGTGTGTTAAAGTGAGAAGTATTTCTGTTCACCTTTTAAATCTTGCATCTCATATAATGCAGGTAACTTAATGGCTGCACAAGAAATATTTATGAAATAAATGAATAAGCTTTTACAGCTCAATACCAAGGAAAAATGTTTCATCATTTAGAAAGATGACCAGCATATCTGATCAACCAATAAATATGATTCCTCCTCCTTTTTCTTCTCTGCACAAATGAAGTCACTTTGTGATTATTTATTTTTTGTCCTAAATGGCTTATGAACCACATAGGCTCATGAACTTGACACATTGTGGTGGGGATGCTGAATGTGGAGAACAAGGAACACAGGCATAAAAACCAGGCCTGGGACACCACAGCCTTGGCCAGCACAGAAGCTGCCCCTACCTGGTAGCAGGTTCCGAGTTCTTTCCCATTGGCAGAGAAAGACAACATGCCCATTGCCAGATCCACGAGACAGCCGATCTCCAGGTCTACGTTGCTCCGACTTGATCTCTGGGAACTGGCCACGATGTCCCCACCCCAGACCATGTAGCAGTTGCTGCGTTTCACACTAGGCGCCAAGAAAGAGGAAAAGGCACAGCATCTGGACTGGGGCAGTTTGCAATCAAGACTCAGGAGTGACATGACCCAGGATCCCTCCTCTGGAGTTTTCTGATCAACCCCAAATATATATATTTTAATGAATTCACTCAGTTTAACTCAATTTACTCAGGCACGAACCACTCGGTTTAAGCACATGGGGACTTATCGAGGCTACTTCCTTCCAAAGAGCTCAGTGTTGATAACTGTTTTCTGCCTCAATACCAATTCACCTCTGTGAAACAGATAATGGGGATGGTAGTATTTTCACCTAATAGATGGGAAACCGGGGCACAGAGAGGATGACCTTAGGCAAACTTAAATAGGAATTTGGAATAAGAGGCAGAAACAAAAATTTGGGTTCAGAGTCCCAGTCCAGTATTCAGGGTAAAAGGCTATAATACCCTTGAAAACTCAGGCCCACATTCCTTAGGATGGCAGGCCTGCACCAGGGAAGACTTACAGTGTAGGTAAAGTTTGTCTCTGATGCCCTGTCGCCTCCCTTATTTAAACTTTCCTATCTTTCCCAGCTTCCTGGAGTTCTGCCTCCTACACTACTGACTAATGACCAAGGTAGGTGCCTTCTCAGTTATCTATCAGCCCCCAGAATGTAGACCCCATAGGCATTTACATTTAAAAGCAAACTATAAAAACCAAAAAGCCTTATAGGCTTCAAAGCCTGATTCCCTAGTTGTAGGATTTCACACCCTGGGTGGGATGTGGAGAAGATGCACAGTGTCAGAGGTGATTCTCAGAGTCCCCTTCATGGGTTGCGGGTGAGAGGCAGCTGATCCCGTCTCCTCTTAGACCATTCTGGCGTCCATCATCTGTGGGACCTGGCCCCTTGAAGTAATGTGACGTGATTTTTCTCAAGTTAAATGAGAGTGGCTCTATATCTGATGCAAGAACAGCCCCTTTAGACATCTTAAGGTCAGTCTGATGTGACTTAGCTTGATTTCTGTTGTGGTCCCCAGCTTTGTGGAGGATAGGCCACACCAGAGGCAGGAAGAGTACATTCAGCATCATGAGGTGGAGAGATTTAGAGAACAGACTCTGAACACGTGGAGTTGCGTTACTTTTCTGGACTGTGTTCTCATTTGGAAAGCCAAGGGTTCAATTAGGATTCTTCAAGACTCCTTCTGGCTCGAAAAGTCTATCCTCTTCCCCTGAGGGTGGAAATTCCCTTTGAAAGTGTGTATTCATCTCCTCTCCTCTCCCTTGGGTCAATGAGGGGACTGTTCACTCCGACTGAATGCCTTCAAGCAGGGGCCAGAACAAATTGCCTGTTCCACAGAGTTACAGCATTGTGAGGTTTCCATAAATGTTAAATGGCAGCCATGTTAATACTGTTTTTTAGTGATTAAAGTACTAGCTACATTGATGACTGATACAGAATTTCATTAATAATGTATTTATTGGAGCTGGGGGAATGTGAAGTGGCTAGCTTTGGTCATATTTTAAAGGGCTCACACTCAAAATGTCCTGAAACATCTGAAAATCAATTTTATATTTATTTCTTATGTGCAACAAAGAACTAAGAATCACCGAGTGTATACCATATTCTAGGTGCCAACGCGCCTGTTAATTTTCACAATAAACTGAGGTTCAGATAAATCAAGTAATCTGTCTTATGTGGCAGAGCCAGCAAACTGGAGCAGTAAACCCAAAAGAGGGGGCCACTTCTGTGTTTTTCCTTCTGGCTGAAGAACAAAGTCTGGATTGGTCAATTGCTTTCAAAGATTTTACTTTCCAATCTAAACCAGATGTTGCTCATAACATCTATTCTGTCTCTCATAACAAAATAGACATTCAGTAATGGCAATAATGAAACAGTTGACCCTGGGAAAACAGGTTTTGACTGCATAGGTCCACTTATATGTGGGTCCCATCATATGTGAATTATTCTCAACCAGACATAGATCAAAATTGTAGTTCAGTCCAAAACCCGCATATAGGAAAGGCCAACTTTTCTTTTCATATACTGGGGTTCTGCAGAGTCAACTGTGGGACTTGAATATGTGTGAATTTAGATATAGGCAGAAGGTCTTCAAACCAATCCCCTTTGTTTATGAAGGGAGCTCTATAGTTAATATTTAATAATAATGTGCTTGAGTCGAAGCACCATTCTAAGCATTTTTCTGTGAATTAACCCATTTAATCTTCACAATAGTTTATGAGATTGGAACTATTATCCTCATCTTGTAGATGAGGAAATAGAGGCCATGGGAGGTTAAGTGGTCCAAGGTCACACTCTAGGAAGTTCTGGAAACCCAGGCAGTTTGCCTCCAGAGCTTGTGCTCTTAACCACCTGCCACCCTGATCCCTCGGGATGTGGCAACTGTGACTCACCTCTGGCCACTAGTCTTTGGTGAGCCAGTATTCTATAAAGAGCGCTGATTGCAAACCATTTCTGTCTTTGTTTTTTGTTTGTTTGTTTTTTATTTTAAAGATGAGGGGTACAATTCAGGATTATGTATACAAGTGGTCATCATTCAGTAAAGTTTGGGCTTCCCTTTGATTCTTACTTTGCCTGGTTTGAGATCAGGTACCCTTAGTGATATTATGTGCTCCCCCATCTTCCCTGGCAGTGTCCCGCTACTGCCAGATCCTTTTTTATAGTATTATGGCAAATGCTCAAGGTCTGTTTATGAGTGACGTTTCTGTCTTTGGAGAAGTAAAAATCAGCTTGATAAACAATTTATTACATCTCTATACATGGCTATATAGGAAAAAGAAACTCCTATACCTCACGTAGGTGGAAACACAGATGGAAACCACAAGCCATGGTCTCCCGAGTCACCTCCGAACACATCTGGCCAAGGGTTTGCTTTCTGGTTGTACCAGTAGAAGGTGGAAGGGTGCCTAAAACATGTTTTCCCTAAAGATTCCTAATTCCTATTCAGTGGTTATTATTCTATGTTTCATTATTTTCTATGTTTCTTTTATATTCTTTATGCTTTCAGTCATTACAAACTCTTGGGAATCTTACACGATACCACTACACCAGTGGTGCTGTTAGCCACTACAGACTCTTGGGATGGTGAGTTTTGAGTTTATTTGTTGCTGTGTGATGTGGTATATCTTTTTATTTCTTCTGAGTCAGCTTCTTTCAAGTACTCAGGGATTTTCTCTGTCTTGTTCTATGTTGTAGAAATTTGGGCTTGCCCAGAAATCATGGAAAAACTCAGAGAGGGACCACAGACCCTAATTGTCTATCTGTATCTCCCATCCCTGGATCACAATTTATATGTAGAGATGAAATTACTCTTTATTTTCACTAAGGTTCTTTCTCACTGTCATAGTACCTGTCCTACCTTTTCTTCCCCAGTTTACTTAAGGATTTTAAGTTCATGCTTTCTTTCCCCCTTTTAAAAGAGGTTGGAATGTTTCCTTCCTTTGGGGTAGGGCAGAAGGAAAAGACTAGGGGAGGAAGTGAGGAGCTTAATGGCCAACCATACCTCTTGGGACACCCCTTACCTTTCATGGACCCGGCCTCTTTCATCCCCCAGGGTGACAGTCACTGTGCAGTTTTTATTCAGGTCAAACTTTTCACTGTACAAGTGATAGTCTGGGGTCACCCATCCAACCCAGACGCAGGAAGGGTCCTGTCCAGCAAAGATGCGGATGGCATAGTAGCACTGCTGTGGAGAGACCGCAGAGGAGAGTCAATGGCCTCCAGCTAGGGGCCCCCAGAAGCAGAATAACCGCAATAGCCCACTTAGCCCTTTTTTCTGGAAAAGCAAGCACACGCTGTTGTAGAGATTGACTATACTCTAGACCTGGAAGGAAGGCTGAATAGAGACTTTGGCTTCCTAATTTTTCCCTGTTTCGTTCTAGCACCTGGAGAAGCACGTGCTTAATCTAACAGCCTTTACCCAGAAGATGCTGGTGCTGAAATCAGGAGATGCTGTGGATGGAATCAGTGGCAGCTGTTCAGAGTGGTCAGCACAGAACTCTGACCCTCTCCTGGGAACAAGGGCAGCCATGGGCTGTAGGGGAGAACTGGGCACAGTCTCTGCCTCAGAGAGAGGGTGGTCAAGGGTCATGGCACTCCTGTTACACTTTCTGCTTCTACAGGGAGGTCCAAGGATTTGTTTTTTGAAAGTCTTGAAAGAGGCTGCAAAAGAAAGAGCCCATGTTCTGGCCAAATGTACTTTGTGTGGTAGTCACAGCCAACCACAGGCAGTGTTGAAAAGCATAGCAGTTCTTGGCAGGGGTCATTCAATTCGTGAGATTATCACTGTGTTACAATAATAGCCTCAGCAGTGAGAAAGGTGACTGCCTCATCATTTTCTTTATGAAACTGAAAAGACCTATTCTTAATAAAGTAGTTCTTATTTGTAGGCTGTCAAATTTACTTGACTAGAAGAAAAAAGGGCCAGTCAGACAAACCTGGACTCGAATCAGGTATGTGTCATGTGACCCTGGACAAGTCATTTGCTCTCTTTGTGTATAATATTGTGAATTATATTATCCAGTTGAGGGGTTGCTAATTAAATTAATTTTAATCAAATTAAATGGAGATTAAATGGGAAGGTGACACAATGTGCTAAGCACAGTGTCCTGCACATACTTAGTATGTGATTTGCTGTAAGACTCTTATTCCTGATGATGGTTAACCTATGAACTCAGGATTGTAGGATGACTTTACAGAAGGGCTGACACACATTTCTTTTTTTTTTTTTTTTTGGCCAGGTGCTAAAGGAGAATGAGAGAAAGAAAGAAATTAGAAAATGTTGCTTTCTGATTACTATCTAGCTTAAGAGACCAAGAGAAGCCTCCATCTTCTGGGCTGTATTCCTGCTCCATCTTCTCATTTGACTGCTTTCAACATCACTTCTGGCACTGCACAGAGACATGGGGGAGCTGACTCAGAGAAGTTTACACAAAAGAGCAAACAAAAGGATTTAATTGAGAGCCCTCCCACCGACACTCATTTCAATCCGAAAGACAGTGTTGGGTCCCTGATGGCAGATGGGCAACAAGTACACAGTGACATCCAATTAGGAGCTCCAGGTAGAGCTTCTACTCTGCACCGAGTAACTATTTTTCTTTCCCCCATTTGAGAAATGTCATAGACGTGTTCTGGAAGCATCAAGATGGATATTAAAAGACAGAGTAATTGGCAATTAAAGAGGATCTCTAGACAGATCTTTGCTGTAAGGGGCATATTACCCGGCACAACAAAGAATCAAATAATTAAAACCACAATTGAGCACATTTACTTACTGTTGTTGTATGAGAGAGTATTTCTTGCATCTGTTTCCTGGGGGGAAGATAATCCATGTTTTAGTTATTCAGCTGTATAGAGAATCCCACAGTTCTGACAGGTGATTGCTCTACCTTTAACAATCAAGGTGAGTTTAGGAAACTGGCTATTTCCTAAACACGAGTAATTGCCACTGGTCTTGGGACTTATTCACTTGCAAGCTGCCACCACACGGTAGAGCTATGACTTCCAATTCTTGTCCCTCAGCCCAGATGGTAAGTTAGAGATCAGAGGGGTATAGGAGGTTGCAGTAATACAGGCAGGGATGCCTCTGAATAGCTAATCCTATTCTCTCAAGCAGCTGTGCTTGTTTAAGAGCTTGGCTGATGGTGAAACTCTGGAGGACACCTGAACAAGACAGCTCTAGACAGCAGACACATATCAGTGGTTAAAAATAGACATCAGATGAAAGAAGACAATAAGGAATATATTCTTTATCAGGAAGGAAGAAGTCACATCACTCATGAGTCACACAGCTTCAGGGTTGTACTATGCTCATAGTTATGCAGAGAAGGCAGTATCTGCCTCCAGAAACTTCTAACTTCACACAAAAGCAACAATAATGGCACCCTCTCATACACTGACATTCCTTTTACTCCAAAAACACAGGAACTGTGGGCAGAAGTGAAGCTAGGGACTCAGAGAGCTCAAGAGTAGAACTTTCACTGGATGTGAGTCTGTTGAGCATGAGTGGCTCCTTAATTGTGCACTGCACAAACACACATGGGCACTTTATACACATGTATGCACACACGTTCTAACTTCTTTATCTGGCTGAAAGCAGAGAGAACCCTGTCCATGGAGTTCCTGTACTGAGGCAGAATTAAAAACAAGCAACAAAGAAAGTCAATTTTACAGCAGACACAATGAGTGCATCTGAGAACCAGAGGCTTTACCCTCACCTTTTCTGGAAAGCGTCACTGTCCAGACAGGGGCTGTGGCTGAAGGAGGAGTGGCACTCGACAGGCATGCTCAGGCGGCAGTAGATCATATCAGCATTGCTGTTCTGTGTGCCAAATGTCTTATGAGTCACCTTGAGGCAGGGAGGGCTGTCCATGGTGCCATCAATCCTCACCACCTGGAAACACAATGAGTACTCGAGTCCTTACCCTGACATACCGAAGGGTGCCCTTGTCCTTGACCTTGACTGTGTCCCTCCTCCACTCATGGACACATACAACATACGGCAAGGCATTCCAAGCACTATAAAAGTAAGTTGCCACTAGGGATAACCATACTATGACTCTCATCATTAGTTACACCTTGTCCTATAGAAAATAACAGACCTACTCTTAGAGAAATTAGAGGTTTAAAAACATGCCCACTGGGTTCTCTGCAAGGCCAGGGTTGGAGAATAAATGTTCATAGAAGCTGACCTTTTAGGTCAGAGGACATGTGGTAAAGAAAAGAATCTTTCTAACAATTTTTCTTGTTACCAGGCATGAGATCATCTAAGGCAAGGGACACCAGGAAGCCCAAAGCTCAGGAAGGATGTTCAGTACCAAGGAGGTCTCCTACCCCACCCAGACAAGAGCCCATCTCTGCCTGAGGGCTGAGGTTCCTGGAGCCTTCTTTCCATACTGGGGCAATTGTAGTATCTGGGCATAAGCATTGCGGAGGGCAGGATTGGGAGAGGAAAGATCAAAACTGGATTTTTGCAATGTGTGTGGGTAGGTGGGAGCTACAGAGGAAATAAACTGAGACTCATAATAGCAATTTTCTTATAATCTGAGTCTCTCTCCCGTGCTCTCTTGAGAACAGTTTCATCTTGGAGTCTATGAGAATGCTTTTAAATATTTGTGTGTGGCATGTATATTTTTTTCTAAGTGGAGAGTCTCTAGATCCCATCAGTTTGTCAAAGGGGTTCATGACTTCCAAAAGTTTAACAGTCATCTTTTTAAAGAAATGGTCAGGGAGGACACAGAGAAAGAAAAGTCTCTACTATTTAAGACTGTGGGGGGAGGGTGGGGGAATTAAGAGTTGATGCTTGTTGAATTGAGACTGGAAGGTGTGTTAAGGAACTTATAGTGAGGTTGAGGAAAGCCAATGAACCTACCTCGACTAATACTGTAATGGAACTGATCTGTTTGGCTTTCCATCAACAATCTCCCTGCCCACACCTACCACGGAAAAACCAAGGTTGCATGCCAAAGCACAAGCAAGTAGATGTGGAACCATAACCCAAATTAGGCTCCTTACAATCTTTGGCCCCTCTCTGCTCCCCCTAGAAGGTGACAGTGTCATAATCTACTACCAAACCTCAGCTTAAAATTCTGGAAATAGCACCAAAGAAATTAAGCAGGGTCTAAAAGACATGAAATTATAAGTGTAAAAGAACATAAATGTTCAGTACATAAAACCTTGAACTATGGAACTTTTTAATTGTTAGTTAATATTTTTTAATTTATTTTTTAACTTTTTAAAGAGATGGGGTCTCATACTGTCACCCAGGATGGAATGCAATGGCATGATCATACCTCACTGTAGCTTTGAACTCCTGGGTTGCTGAGTAGTTGGGACTACAGGCATGAGCCACCATACCTGGCTTGAATTTTTTTTTTTTTTAACAAAACAAAACAAAACAATGTTTAAGGTCTCTGGCTACTGTGTTACTTTGACAGTACCAGTATAGGGACACATGGAGAAAATACAGTGGTCCAGAGATTTGGGGGTCAATCTATCTGCAAGGTTGGACGTGTAAGGCTGTTTTCTCTCATAAGAAACTGAGTTTCCCCAACTAAGGAGCCTGCAAGTGAAGCTCTGAGGGAGATGGCTGGTGAGCCACCAGGGAATAGACTTAGGTAAGCAGCTGCTTGTGGACGGGATACTTAGCAGGAGCTCAGTGCCTTGGCCCACCTGCTCTGCCAGGTCCACCCACGACGCATGTTACCTCTATGTGTGGATGATCCTTTGGCACATTGACAAACGTCGGGAGGCGCTTGCTGAACCACATTGCAACATCTCGGTTCATGTTGACAGCAAAAGGCTCAAAGCCCTCTTGGAGGCCACACATGGTATAAAACTTGAAGGTACTGGCATCTGTCCCGAGATTCATGCGGCCGATCTGAGACAGCCCCAGACAGCAGATGGGCACAAAGCCTGCAAAAGAGTTAAGAGAGCCCTGCATCAGCCTGACAGTGCCATCCCAGGAAGCTGTGAGGAAGCTGGAACTTTGCTTCCTTAAGGGCTTTGAGACCCTGTAGGGAAGACAAGACACAGCCCTTTGTTTTTCTTCCTGGCACATAAAATCAACAACAGGAGGCCATGTGGAGACTATCACTGCCCACGGTAGATGGGAGAGAGAAGTGAGCTTGGTTCAAAAGGATTTGGGAAAACAATCAGCCAGCTGAGAGTATTCTTAAATAAATATCAACTAGAAAAGTAAAAACCTGGAAGAGAAAAAGTAAAATTCTTTATCTATGCCTTAGTTAAAATTCATCTTAGACCCTGGGAAATTTTAAATACTGCCTAGAACAACACAAGAGACACAAAGAATGACTTGCTGAGCAGATTTTGCTTTAAAAACAAACAAACAAAAAGGGTAACTGTGTAAGATGTTGAACATTTTCATTTGCTTCACTATAGTAAATTTTCTGCTATCTACAGGTATCCTGTAAAAACATGTTATATACTCAAATATACACAATAAAATGTATTTAAAACAAAAAAGAAGGACTTGGTACAAGTTGCCTAAACTTCTCTGAACCTATGCATCTTCCCCAGTGACATGAGAGGGACTTCACGTTTTCAGAGTACGAGTCTAAGACGTTATAAATGCTCATTTACAAAATACAGTTTATAGACTCCCATCTTCCTGCTCACTGTCCTCCTGTCACTGCATCAGGAAGGCCTGAGTTTCAAACAGGAGGCAGGGAAACTCCTCTCTTCCTTCCATAGTGATCGTCTCTCCAAGCTCACATCTGTATCCAGATCATATTTAAAAATTACCATCTAGAATAGACCAAAGCAGGAGTTCAAATTGTTTGCTGTTCTTGTTTGTGGGCTATTTATAAATCATAATTGTGGACCAACAAATCAGCAAAGCAGGGAAAGCGCTAATTATCTTGGATTTGGGAGGATATGTGAGGCAGGCGGGCGGCTGGAGGACAGCTGGGGTTGCAGAGAGTGCCTGGAAGGGAAGGAATTGCACTGGGGTTGCTGGACAAGGTGGGGGCTGGAGCTCCCCACAGAGAAAACTGGTATCACTCCTGGGATGGGAGAGGTCATTTCAGGGGAAACTGGAAGGCCAATTTTGGGAGCATTTACATTCAACAGCAAGTTCTTACATGCTGTAACTAAGCCATGAAGTTGCTATGTAAATAATAAGTTACGTAAGTAAAAGTAAATATCTCACAAGCCAGTTGGTTGGTTTCAGAAACCATGAGCTTATTTAGGATGCAGATGTGTTTAAAATACCATATTTAAATAAGAGGGAACATCAACACAATCCTTGCAGAATGACGGTAATGTCTATACAAAGAGCCTTTTAGGGCCACCAATGACTAAGTGTGGACAGCAGCCCCACCTGCCAGGACAGTACATGGACTGGTCAATTGGACAAAAACCCATTCATATGACATCCTGAGCACTGCTATACTGCTGGTACTAGGGACTGTGATAGATGAAACCATCTCCTTTGTATAGACAGAAGTGTTTATCAACAAGGGGCCTTTGGAAATTTGACTACAGTGTAGAATAAGAATTGTTTGTCAGCAAAATTTCTTAGGTGTCCTTTGGGACAGATGGCTTTGCTCTGTGCCATGACAGGATATGAAGGAAGGAGAAGATACTACACCAGTCATAAGGAGCTTATAGAAATGGCGACAAAGAATGGAATATAAAAGAGTGAATGCCTTTGCTGTAAACCATCCCTACTCTCATGACGGTCTTTTGGCTATTTTGCTAAAGGAGGTGATTCCGCTCAGAAAGCCACCAGGATAGTAGTTTTATTTTGGAGCTATGATCATGAAGCTTATGAAGCCATACCGCCTTGATGAGAACTGAGAATTGAAGTCTTAAGACAATCTCTCTTCTCCTTTCTTCTCCATCAACTTGAGAGGCAGAATAAGTGAGCAGTGGGTACAAAAGCCTGAGTGGAAAGCAGTCATAGGGAGGATTCAGCCTTGGGGCATATAACTGACATCCTAGTCATAGACCTACTGACAACGTAGGGGGAAATGGGTAATAGTTGCAGGAAGCTCTTCTTTTAAGGAACTTGGCCTCTCATTGTTTCTAATATCAGCAGAAGGCATAGTATGTTACGGAAAATAAAACTAAAGACTTAAGGAGCTCATGGACTTGACCAAAGTCATGAGAAGGTGACAAAATGGGATGAGATCTCACTTCCTCTGAGTCATAAGCCAGCTACCAGTCAGTATACAAGAGAGGGAGTAAGTATTAAATGGGATGAATGCCTGAGATTTAAATATCAGTTATGTCCCAGGGTAGAGGGCAACCCTCATTACAGAGTAAAGTATTGTCCCTGTGAGGCAGAAGCCCTCTCTGCAGCAGACAGCTGAATGCTGCAAGGGAAAAGTCACAGATGCATGAACAATGGGAGGAAATAGTACTGAGGACCTCCTGGGGCCTAAGAGGGCACAGCTGGGGCAGCTCTGTCAAGCAGCAGCAGAAAAAGTTAAATCTAAGGGCCCAGCCAGAAAAGAAAAGACCCAGAAAGGATGAGGAGGAAAGATGAATTCTCATAAGGTACCAGCACTTTCTCCTGGAGAAAAAGACTTGGTAACTGGATACATTTAATCAGCTCCCTCCACCTGGCTAAGACTTCTAAATGGCTAAATCCATTTCTAGAACTTCTTTACTTAAGGCATTTAAACATCTTGTAACTTTATAACTCTGCATGATAGATAAGAGCAAACAACAATGATGTGACAAAACACAACAGCTAATATTAATATTTATCCAATGCTTTCTAAATGTCAGGCTTAGTGCTCTATCTCATTATTATGCCCATTTTATAGATGAAGATAAGGAGGCTCTGAAAGTTGAATAACTTGCTCAACGTCTGCTATCTGGTAAATTGCAGAGCCCACATGTGAATAAAGCTGCCTGAGCAGGAGTTCCAAGCAATGGGGACTGAGGCCAGGATGCCTGTTTTCTAATTCTTACGTAAACTAACTTGTGACTAGCTCTTCCTCCATTTCAAAGAATTTTGTGAGGTGTCCTGTCATTGACCAGTTTGCTGCTAGATTAGGCAGCTGAGACCCATGACCACCATTCACTCCAGGCTCATTAGAAGAAAAGGACTACTTATGCACAGGTGGCCACATGGCTCTCTGGAATTGATTTGGCTAAAAGAACCCATTTGGCAAGGTCACATGGCTTTCCTATGAGCACTGACTCTCCTAAACAGGGTTTTGCACTTGGCATACAACTCAAGGAACCCACAGCCTCAAATGAGACTGGAGAAGTAAGAAGAAAAAAAGAAAGAGAAAAGAATACCCCTTCCCTACATGCAGTCTAAAAGATGTAATTCTGCTGACATCTTTGAAGAGGTTTGGGAAGAAAATCTGCAAATGGCATTGTATTGAGTCAAGACATATACAGTCCTTGTCCCGGGAAAGAGATGGCAAGAACACATGCATTTACACTCTGTAGAGGACCTGGGTTCTGATTTCACTTGGTATTAGTTTTGTGATTGGGAAGGCTGTTAGCAAGAAAGACATTTTATAGATAAGGAGCTTGGAAAGAAACCAGCTCTCTAGAAAATCCAAAGGATGGATCCATTCTCAATCCATTTCAAACTGAAGAAAGACATAAAAGAGAATAACCACTAGTGAGGGAAAAGCAGAGATCCTGGAGAGAGGTAGTTAGATGACTGCTCAGACCATCCCTGGGGTGTTTCCGAGAGTCTCAATCTAGCAGCACGTGTTTTACCCATTCCTTCTCGTTTCCTGCTAAACTTTGCAAAGGCAGAGTTCATGAGGTACACTGAGATGGTCACAGACCTTGTAGAAAACAGAGGAAACAAGAGGCCATGTTCCCCTGCCACAGTCATGTTCTGAAGCATAGTACCCATCTGAGGAGAGAATGGAGGGGAACCCTGGGTACCACTGTGTGTGCCTGCAGAGGGCAGTGACACTTCCTGCAAACACGCTTCACTTTCTGCCTACTGAAGAGCTGCCAACAGAACTGGGTGGTCTGCTAAACCCAGTAGGGCAATGGGAAAGAACAGCTTGGGAGGATAGCCCTCAGATACCACAGCTGTAGCAGGAGGTAGGATGTCCCTCAGGGGAGTGCCTGGCAGAGAGGCAGCACAGGAGATTGCACGAAATTGCTTCCATGTGTCACATTCTGAGGTCTAGCAGGATGTTCAGGATTTTATCTTTTTTTCCTTTAAATGGAGGAAAAGAGAAGTTAATAGCAAAGGTTTCATCTTGGAGGCTTCTGAACTTTCAAGTGCCTCTAGGCGACAACACTGTGAGCTGTGATGGTCCAGGCCAAGGACCAGCATAGGAAACAATAATTAGAAAAATTCTAATGAGACAGATAAAAACATATCATCTAGGATGTAGAAGAGGATGGAGATGATAACCTATAAATAACTCAGAAAAAAACCATGAACAATAATGCCTGCCCCTACTGCTTCTCTCAAAGAGCTAAAGACTTCCCATACCACAGCACAACTCCCACTGGAGTAATGGCCTGAATCAAGGCTGACATGCTGGTGACCAGAAGAATACAAGCATAAAGGGAATTTTGCTTTGGGGGGAGGGGGCTACAATGCATTAAATGTTTTATTCCAAGAGATGCTTCTCCTCACAACTCAAGGCAAGAATTGTTGCCTCTTTCCACTTTATGCAGAGAGAAGAGAGATGCTTTATGGTTATTCTAGGCCTCTGGGCTATTGTTGTCAAAGAGTGGCATGTCAACCTCCTTTCAACTGCCCCCATCCCCTACCATCACAGAATTGAAAGAGCTTTCCAATTATCTTGTCTCCATGTTATTAAAGTGCAATACAATACTACAGCATAATGTACTAACATATTACAGTACAATTCTATTATAAAACAGCCTCCTAATAACAGACTTTGTTATTCTGAAGGTCATATCATGTCCCTGTACACAAAAGGCCAATGAGGCATTGTTTTTATTATAACACAGATGATCTCTCAAAGCAGGGTTACTCTAAAACATTCTTTCTCCTTTATGGCATTCCTCTGCCCAAGCCCTATAACAGCTCCCTATTTCCTATAGGCTGATGCCCAGGGGTGCTTGGCCCAGAGTAGACTGTAGTTTCTTGAATGGAAAGGTCAAGTGTTCATATTTGAGTCTATAACCTGCACCTTATCTACCTTTCCAGCTTCACTATCCATACGTCACACACACAAATCTTCCAAACTGTTTCACCCTTTCCTAAAGTTTTCTGAGGCCACAGCACTACTCTAGCTACATTCACTGACAGGAAGACCCTTCTCCTTATAGGTAGACATCTTATATACTTTATTTGATATTCAATTCAAGTCTCCTCCCTATAGAATCTTCATTCTGTGTTAGTCATCTGCCATTTATAACTTACTGCTTTGCACTATTAGTCATCTTTTCATATTTTCACCTTATATATTTTACAACTAGAAAATGAGCTGCTCATCAATACTGCTACAACTTGCATTTGTATATGCTTTAGACCACTGTTTCTCATCCTTTAATGTGCATATAGATCACTGGAATATCTTATCAGAATGCAGTTTTTTTTTCCTATGATGATGATGATGATCATGATGATGATTTCGCCTTTATTTCAATGGCTTTAGGGGGTACAAATAGTTTTTAGCCACATGGATGCATTGTATAGTGATGAAGAAGTCTGGGCTTTAAGTGTATCCACCACCCCCATTTTGTCCACACTGTACGTGATAGGCTATTTTTCGTCCCTCCACCTCTTTCTCCTCCCCTTTCTGAGTCTCCAATGTCCACAATAACATTCTCTAAGCCTTTGCAGATCCTTAGTTTAGCACCACATGTTCTCACTTATAAGAATGCAGTTTCTCATTCTGGTCTGGAACAGGGGCTGAGATTCTGCTTTTCGAACTAGCAGACTGCACTTTGAGTGTTAAAGCTTTGGACTTAGTTACAAAGTCCTCATAACTCTGCACAACTTACAAGACTTCTGTCTTCTCCTTAGACTGAAGCCAAAGATGCATAGATAAGCAACCTCCTCCAGTTCACACAATAGCAGTGTCAGGAAAAGGCCCCAGTTTTTGGATTCTTTCTACCTCAGATAACTCCTTTCCTTGGGGATATGCACAAACCGTCTACGTTCTTTGTTTTCCTCCTGGCCTCAAGAAGAGAGCATTGCATGTGGAGGATGCTTGGGAAGCATTTGGCAGTTCTTCCACGTTGCTCCAATGTCTACCATGGTATTCTCTCCTTTTACTCTGAACTAGCACACAGACCATTCCTTCTGGAGACAACATCATTCTCATTTGTCTCCAAAAATAGAATTCTTACTTTAAAACTTTAATTTTAAACTTCTTCAGAAGGCATTAAGATATGACCCCAGATGACTTTAGTCATCCTGTCTTTCTAGGGAAATATGACTCGCAACCTTTCTACTTCTCCAAATATCTGGCTCTCAGAAAAACCTTGAAAGCTCTTTAAAGGTACAGTTGAATATGCACATTGCAGTCAACAGGTGTCTATAAAAAGTGTAAAAGTCATTTATAAAGCTAAAAATACTGCAAATAAAGAGCATTTATATTCTATATACACAGTTTCTTATATTTGTGTTCTCTTACCTATTTTTTTTAGCTTTCTAGGCAAGAACTGTTTCTTTTTGCAAAATCTCAGATACGTAGGGCTACTAGGAGCCCTGATCATTTACAGAGAGGAAAATGAGCCCCAAGAGGTTAAATAAAGTCAGCTAAAATGTCATTGGTGGGCAGCGGTCAGGGCAGGGGCCAAGGCAGGGTGAGAGCCCAGGTCTCCTCACCCAGGGCTGCCTCTTCCTTAAGTATAATGAAGAAGCAGAGGGTGGCACAGCACCAAATACAGGGGCATTCACACAGCAGGTATTAAGTCACTGCCCTTGAATTTAATGTCTGGGAAGAACACTGGATTTAATTTCATCTGTCCTCTTATTCTCTGGTACGGATGAAGAAAGTAAAGCCCAGAGAGGTCAAGCAAACACTTCCTGGGAGCCACATAGCTGTGAGGAGCAAGTTGGCTGACTTGCAGTGAAGTGCACTTTCTGCTGCATGCCAACAATCTTGCATACATAACATAGCTATCACGACAAGATATAGTAAGCTCCGAGTGTTCCTTTGCGTAGCTGGAAGCACTGCCCTGATTATTGTGTATTCATGGCCATTAATAAGTGCAGACTCTGCTTGGGTTTCACAGTGTGTTTGAATTTCAAAATAAATTATATGTCATTCAAAGAAACAGCTAAATCTAACTTTCGCATTTCAACGGTTCTCATCAAAGCATCAAGTTCAATTACACAAACACGCAGACTGACAATTCAAATCAGAATAAAAGGATAATTCTTTAATTCACTGATTTTTCTTTCCTGCCAAGGACATTAGTCAAGTACAATAGGTATTTTTTTTGTAATACTAGGAAACCTGGGGAGCCTTAAAATGACAAGATCCAGAGCAGGGAATTAGAGGAGAACTTCTTGGTTAATTCATCTGGAGTTCAGAATTTATATTTATACTGCACATACCAGCTATCACTATTATTTGTCCTAATTCTTCAAAATTGATAGTCTAGGAGTTTCACCTATGCAGAGGACAGTGTACCCTAAATAAGGAGGAATAAGAGCTCACTCAGCATTCCTTGGATTTGCCTTCAACCTCGTGGAATTGGGACTGGGGGAGGGTGGTAGATTTACCATTCTCGATCTCATAGTCTGCAAAGGCAAGTTCAGAGCCTTTGTTGGTGATCAGCAGCTCCCCATTCAATGTGAAGATCATTGAGGCATCATCCAGATTAATCATACATCCGACCACATCTCCTGGCTGCCAAGTACGTCCAAAATATCCACTCCCTTGATGCCAACGCTGGCCCTAGAAAATAAGACCAAAAGGCTTGGGTAAATGGAGGTTTTAGAAGCCCCTTGCAGCTAGAGGAATGACCACATCTGCAAGATCTCCTAAATAGTAATGGCATATAATTTCTATGTGGTACTCACCTATCTACCGAGGATAACTCACAAGGAAGAATGGTCTATGTTACAAATGAATGAAAGAAACCAAGACATACAAGGTTAATCAGAAAAGGTGGCCAGAGCCCCTTGATTCCTTTTCACAGTTGTGACAATAATCAGGACTGTCTCTAGGGCAAATTGGTAAGAGTCCCAACATACTGGCCACATAGCATTCTACAAGTCACCTTTGGAGTATAGTCAACAGGCTCAGGTGCAAGGGCAGATATGGAGGTGAATATAGAAAGGACTTGTGTATACAGTTCCCCCTTCACCAGAGCAAAGAGCAAAGAACAAAAAGACAGTTACTAGCTGATGTTCATTCATTGCCTAAAATTACCCAATGGTTGTGGTCACTCGCTTTGAAGCCAGAAATCCAGACACTCAGTACTTCCAGCTTCCAGAAAAATGTTTGGAGAAGAAAAACCTGGACTGAGGATGTGCGGATACTATACAGACTTACCCTGCTGCCTTCAAACACAAAGGCCTGGTCATCGGCCCCCAGCTCAATGTCAGGCCGACAGCCTGGCCTGGCCCAGCCAACCCGCATGTCTCCTCCAGTCACCACTTCAAACTCAAAATACCACTTTCCAGATTTCACTGCATAAGACCGCTCTACCCGGAAAAATCGGATCTTGTCTATGCTGACTTTCTCCACAGTGGGGTCAGCTATTGTGAGAAGGAAGATGAGAAGAGGGTGTGGGAGGGAAAGAGAGAACATAGACCTTTAAAAATTAGGTAACATTCCTTAAAAGAATTTAATGTCAACAACCCAGACTGGTCATAGATTGCCCACTATATAATATAGTATTCTCTTCATAATCCATCATCATCATCATAACAATACAAAATACCATTTACTGAGTGATTACTTTGTAGTAGATCCTTGAGAACCATGTCTCAGTTTTTCCTTACAACAATCCTATGAGGTCAGTAATACTATCTATTTTACAGAAGAAAAATAATTGAGACTCAGAGAGGTTAAGTCACTTATTCAAGATCACAGAGGCAATAAACTGAGGAGCAAAGATGTGAACCAAGGTCTGAATCCAAAGTCACCCCTTAACCACTTATAATATTGCCCCTGTGGCCAACCTTCTGGATTTGAGGCATCAAGCCTTGGGATGACAATGACATATTCATCAATTATAAGTTGATGATTTTAATCAGTGCTAGAATTTAATTTGGAGATGTGTATGCTTATCCAAAAGTAAACGTTGGAAAATAAGAGAAAAAAAGGTGACCTGGTTTTGTGACAAAGTATCCTGAAAAGCTCACCCTGGAAGATAATGTATGCCCTCTGGGATTAAGTCATAGACATGCTCATTGCAGAAACATCTGTCAATGGGATGATGTTTCATATCAAACATAGTTTCCCCACTTTAAAAAATACTCCATTTAGTGTAGTGCTCTTCAGCCTAAATACCATTTCTAATAATAAAGTTAGATCTATTTAAAGTTAGCATTTCTCCAGAAGAAGACCTGTTTAGTAAACTGGGGCCAGCAAGAACAATCCCAACTCATTACCTAGTTCTTGGTCTGATGGCTCAATGTTGTACCCGTAACCAACAAAAGTGCGCACAGCTTCACGCAGACTGTCCCTGTTTGACTTCTTGGTCCGCTCGTCCAGTAACGCATATGGCACCAGACGGGGATTTCTCTTATTCTTCAAATCCTATGTGAAGCCAGAAAAAAGAAGTGCCAAGAAAACACAATTCAACTTTACCATAGCTCATCCCACTCACATATTCCCAGCAACTGTCCTGGCTTCCTGGCTGGCTCTTACTAGTCTATTAGTCTTCCCCTAGTGCCTTGGTATTTAGCGATGTATATATTTGCCACTTCTCTTCAGGATTAAATGAGTATAAATGGAAAAATTTTACTAATGCTCAAAGCTAGTATTAAAAAACACATTTTAATAATGCCAGCCTGTGGATAAAATGAAACTTCATGAAATTGGTTAGAAACCTCCATTCCCAAGGCAAGGCAGATGGGGATTTGCGTAACTAGTCCTCATGGAAGATCATGCCATGATTTAAGCTGTTACAGTCTCCTCACAAAACAAGTCTTCACAGAGGAACATCAGAAAATGTGGCAGAACCACACTGGGTCCATTTTATTGCAGCAGGTATACATTTGTAATAGAGTCTTTCTCAGTTTCTTAGGAGGAGCTAAGAAGACCATAAAGACAAATGTAGTGAAAAGTCACCCAAACTTATATGTATGACATTTGTATTTCTTAACTCCCCCACCCCACTATGGTTTCCATAGTTGTATTCTTCCTGGCTTTCAGATGTGTGCAAGCATGAAGGTTCCATTATGAATTAACTCATGTGTCCACAACCACTCCTGAACTTCCCTGATATTAACCCTATCACTGGTGATTACTAAGATGAGGGAAGCATTTCAAGGAAAGAGCTATGTCACATGGTTTGGGGCTGAACCTTGGCTCTTAATCCTACCTACTTCCTTGCTGTGCCCTGGCTCTTAGGCTGCCTCCTGCTCAAAACAAGAACTCCACCCAGGATCCTTGGCCCAACAGACTGGAGGCACAGGCTTCTGGGCAGGCCAGTCTGCCTCTCTGCTGGGCTAGCTTCTCCTCCTTTTCACCCTGACAGGGAGATGCGTGGGACCATCCCAGAAATATTGCTTATCTATGAAGATGATATGTGTGAGCCTTACCTTCGCCTTGGAGAGTGACATAAAGGCTCAACTCTCCACAATGCAAGTAGCAAGGCAAGGAATGAGATAAGATGTAGCTCGTGGGCACATAGTCAGGGCAGCACATATTGTGAGTAAATCAGACTAACAATGGGATAGGAAAGCCTATCTCTTTCTGCAAGGTTGGAATTATGCCTGGAGTCAAAGTCAATGTTACCATTACAAAGTCTGTCCAGCCCTACAAGTCCATAAATAATGAACACATTGCAATGTGAGGGATAGAGGGCAAGGACAACCTCCACCTTCCAATCTAACACCCACCAAGCAAAATGACATTTGGATGGATGATTCCATCCTCCAACTTTTTCAGCATACCTAACTTAGCACATCTCACCTGTTGAATGCCATAGGTCCATCCTTGTTTTATTCTGTCTTTTGCCCAAACATTGTGTGCATTTTCTGCAAGCTTATCCACTAAAATTTCTTGAGGAGGCAACAGTTTCACATCAGACAAATCCAAAGGGGCTGGCTTATAGCCATTGGACATCATGTAGCTATAAATAAATGCAAAAATATATATTTTGAATTGATTCGTATGACTCCAATTCCAGATTTTAGGTGAAGAGCTCATGGTAAGAACATGATATAAGCCGGGCTCGGTGGCTCAGCCTGTAATCCCACGCCTGGGGAGGCTGAGGTGAGTGGATTGCCTGAGCCCGTGGGTTCGAGACCCGCCTGGGCAGGCGAAACCTCATCTCTACAATAAATCAAAAAAATTAGCCGGGCGTGGTAGCGCACGCCTGTAGTTACGGCTACTTGGAAGGCTGAGGCGGAAGGATCGCCGGAGCCCAGCAGGTTGAGGCTGCGGTGGCCGGAAGCGGCCACTGCACTCCAGTCTTGGCAACGGAATGAGACGCCAACTCAAAAAAAAAAAGCATGTATTCCACCTGAAGAGATGAAAAGGCCCAGACTCTTGGCTTCAAAGGCCATCCCTAACTCAGGCCAGGTCCAATATCCTCCATGTTTGACCTTCTCAACTCTGACCATTTGCCTCTTGCAATAAAAACAAAATCAGTGCCTTTGGATGACACAAGAAATTTACTGTCCTTTTTCACAAAGGGCGTAAGACTTGATATTTCTCCAATGATTTAAAAAGGGGGAAAAAAAGCCAGAGTTGAACCTTAGGGCAGACGCTGAAATTTAAAGCCTCATAGAAAGCCAATAAAGGTCTCCCAGTGGGCTGGGTAGCGTGGTCAGAGAGGGTTCCCAAAGCCCTTCCAGACTGCAGCACAATTCTCAAACCTCACAGGCTCACAGCAGCTATCATGGCTCAGCAGCCCAGTGGGACAGATAAACAAAGGGACACATGCTAGGCAGGAAAGGCTGGAAAAATAACACCAGGAGGAGGTGAGGGTCAAATGGAGGCCAGTGGTTGAAGACTCCAAAGTGATCCCTACAGGGGAATAAGCCTGGACTAGGGACGGATCCATGAGACTCTGGCTGGGACTCAGCGTCCCCAGCCACCCACAGCAAAGGTGCCAGCTAAAGAGAATTTAGGTGACACTCTCTGAGCACTGACAAAGGGCCTGGAGCGGCTTCAGCAGCATCAGCTCATGTCATCTTCCCAGCAAGCCCAGGAGAAAATGCAGCAGACAGGCCTTATCTTCCTGTTGCTTGCCTTGGGGACCTGGCTAGGCTTTTGGTCACAGTCCTGTGCTCATTCCTGGCAGCAACATGCCCAGTGAAGAATCTTTCCTCAAATGTTTCCCTTCAGATCCTGTATGAGGCTTGGTGCTATCGGAGGCCATCTTTGCTGCTATGCAGAGAGCCTGCCGAAGCATGACAGCAGCACAAAAAGAACACAGAGCCAAGGGAGGAGGAGGAGAGGAGGGAAAGCATGCTGGGGGCACCTGGGTCCAATGGCATCTTAAGAAAGTGACCTATTCTTGGATTTTCCAGTTACAGCAAGAAAAAGTGCCCTGTTGACTCAAGCTAACTTGGTTTGGGTTTCTGCCATCAAAAGCATGTTAGCATTAGCTGGGGCAACTGAGATCTAAGAAGTTACTAAGTGGCAGAGCTAGAACCAGAGTCACTGTGCTGTGCTGCTTCATTAGCTAGGGGTTGGCACGGCCCTCCAAAGCCAGCAGTGCCCACGACACACCTGCATGGCATCCTACTTCAAGCTACCACACAGAAGGTGGAAAGGAGAGTGCTCTAAGCACTTCACCCCTCTTTTTTTTTTTTTTTTTTTTTTGAGTCAGGGTCCCATTCTGTCACTCAGGCTGGAGTGAAGAAGCACAGTCATGACTCAATGCAGCCTTGACCTCCTGGGCTCAGACGATCCTTCCACTTCAGCCTCCTGAGTAGCTGGGACTACAGGCATGCACCACCACTCCTGGCTAATTTTTAAAAAATTTTTGTAGAGACAAGGTCTAGCTATGTTGCCTAGGCCTGTCTCCAACTCCTGGGCTCAAGCTAATCCTCCTGCCTCGGCCTCCCAAAGAACCAGGATTATAGGCATAAGCCACTGTGCCTAGCCACATACCCCTCTTTAAGCTTCTAAACAGGTAAAGAACCAGAGTCTCAGAAGGGCTGAGGGGATGGTCCCAGCCACACAACTAACAACAATATGTTCACGTCAGCACACCAGAAGGAGAGAAAAGTCATGACGAAACAGTCATAGCAAGGTTAGTCTCAACATGAGGCAGAAAGGAAGCCTTGAGTGGTGCTTTGTAGAACAATCCAGTGGTTTTCTTGTCAAGAACACTTTATCACCTTGGTGGATCTCAACCAACAAGAAGCCCTTTCATCGACCTGGCAGGTTGGTTGTTGAGATGATGAGTTTACTTGAGCACAGAGAAAGCACAACACACTCTAATTCCCTAATACCCAAACAAGGAAGCCTGATTAGTCACAACTCTTATGATTATAACAGAGAAAGTCAACTGCAAACTGGCTCACTAACAAAAGCAATTTACTGGCTCACACACTTGAAAAGTCCAGAGGAAAAACAGCTTCAGGAAAGACGGGATCCAGCTCAAATGATATTATCAGGAACTGCTGGTTTCTTTCTCCCTCTTCTTCTCCACTGAGTGGTCACCATGTGAGGTTAGGATCTTCTTGCAAAGTACCAATGACAGCCGCCAACAACTCCTGGCTGACTTCACCCTCTTAAGGATGCTGTAATTGGCTCTTGTCACATCAGCTTGGCCACATGCCCTTCTGTGACACAATCATGATAGCCAACAGATAAAATGAGCTGACTGTCCAGGCCTGGATTGACTATCCTCTTCTGGAGTCCAGGTGGGGCAGGGTCAGCCCCAACAAGGCTCATGGACAGAAAGGGAGGGGGAAAGTGTCCACCAAGGAAAACTGGGGTAACATGACAGTCAATTTTGCATGTCAACTTGACTGGGCCACAGGATGCCCAGATAGTTTGTTACTTGTTATATCTGGGTATGTCTGTGAGGGTGTTTCTGGAAGAGGTTAGCATTTGAATTGGTGGACTGAGTAAAGCAGATGGTCCTTCCCAATGTGGGCGGGCATCATACCTTCCACTGAGGACCTAAGTAGGACAAAAAGACAGGAGAATGTAAATTCTCAGTCAGGCGCAGTGGCTCACACCTCTAATCCCAGCACTTTGGGAGACCAAGGTAGGAGAATTTCCTGAATCCAGGAATTCAAGACCAACCTGGACAACATAGCAAAACCTTATCTCTACAAAAAAATCAAAATATCAGCCTGGCGTGGTAGTGCATGCCTATAGTCCCAGCTCCTTGGGAGACTGATGTTGGAGGATCACTTGAGCCCAGGAGTTCAAGGCTGCAATAAGCCGCGATTGTGCCACTGCGCTCAAGCCTGTGCAACAGAGTGAGACCCTCTTTTAAAAAGTGGGCAAATTCTCTCTCTGCTTGGCTGCTTGAACTGGGACATAGATCTTCCTCTGCCCTTAGCCCTCCCAGTTATCAGGCCTTCAGACTCAGACTGGAATCTATACCACAGGTCCTCAGGCTTTTGAATGACACCATGAGTTTTTCCTGGGTCTGCACCTTGCAGGTTGCAGCTTGGAACTTTATAGCCCCCTTCCTCGTGTGAACCCACATCCTATAATAAAACTCTTTCTAGAAATATATACTCATGCCATTGATCTATTCCTCTGGAGAAACGTGACTAGTACAGGTAGTAAATGCTTCAGGAAAAAGCAGAAACCTGATGGGTAGAGTAGGCAGCCTTCAAGGGGGCCTCCAGGGACCCCTGCCTCCTGCCATTCACATCACTGTATTCCCTTCCCACCCCAAACCTGGTTTGCTCTGTGTAACAACACAGTGTAGCAGAAGTGATCGTGTGTCACCTCTAAGATTAAGTTCTCAGAAACTCGGTGGCTTCCACCTTGGTGTGCTATCCCTTAATCTCGGGTTGCTCACTCTGGGAAGTCAGCACTGAAACGTGGCCAGGATCAGAAGGATGAGCAAGCAGAAAGTGGACCCTCCATTCCCAGTCAAGCCTTCAGATGACATCAACTCCAACCAACAGCTTCACTGCAGCCTCGTGAGAGGCCCTGACACCCCAACGAAGCCATTCCAGATCCTCTCTCACAGAAATTGTGGAGGATCATAAACATTAGCTGTTCTAAGCAACCAAGTGAGGGGAGAATTTGTTATTAAGCAAGAGGTAACATTCTGCTCTAATACAGTGAACAGAAACAGAAAATGCCCCCAAATACTCCAATAGCCCTGGTTACTTGCTTCCCTCAAGGCACTTCTCCTCATGTAAATTTGGGGGGGGGGGGGTTCTCTTAACATCTGTCTAATAGCTTGAGTGTTCTTAATTGTACAGGAAACAAGACAATCGATTATCTGGAGGAATGTGACTTACACAGCCTTAGCAACAAATGCTCATTATGCTTCCACATCAGAGAGCAGCAGCTGCCTGGGGCCACAAAGCACTGGGCTAGTCACATGACCTTTATCTAGGAAAGCCACTCATTTTGAGCAAAAGAAATATATCATCAAATGCTGAATTGGCTCAATGATGTTTCGATTTTACAGCCATACACTCAGAGCCAGTAAAACACACAAACGTACCCTTTGTACTAGAATACTTCACTTTTCCTTTTTTTGAAGGGGAGGATCTCACTCTGTAACCCAGGCTAGAACGCAGTGGTATAATCATTGCTCACTGCAGCCTTGACATCCTGGGCTCAGACGATCCTCCTACCACTGCCTCCCAGGCAAATGGGGCGACAGGTGCAGGCCACCACACCCAGCTAATTTTTTTATTTTTTTGTAGAGACAAGGTCTGGCTGTATTTGCCCAGGCTGGTCTTGACCTCCTGGGCTCAAATAATCCTCCCACCTCAGCCTCCCAAAGTGCTGGGATTACCACTGTGCCCCACATAGAATATTAAACTTTTCTGAGGGGGAAATAGCCTAACTCCTAATTGTTTCTGCATCATTGCTGTTAAAATACAACATTTGATTAGACAAGGTTTTTTAGGAACATAATTATTATAGTAAATAAAAATGATAATGATAGTTAACATTTATTGAGCATTTATGAAGCACATTTGTTGAGCCAATGATACATGATCTCTCATTTTATCCAAGCAACAACTCTACGAGGTAGAGTTTTCTTATCTCCATTGTATAACTAAGAAAATGGAGAGCAGGGAGGGTGCATAACTTGCCCAAAGTCACACAACTAGTAAGCAGTAAAGCCATGATCTGACCCCCTGTACCACAAACCACTAGGCTAAGCCACTGGCATTATGAAACCTGCCACCTGAACACACATGCACCTGAGAACAGATGGCCCCAGTGCCACACGTGGGCCTCACCTTCCAGTCTGGGACACTCCACTGTTCTACCTTGACTGTGCTCTGACATCTATGGCACCCCCAGCCCTCCAGCAGTAACTACCCAAGCAGGTCACTCTCTGCCAATGCTGACAAGCTGCCCCTTCTGTGGCCAGAAGCAAGAAGAAAGATCTGAGTGTTGGCAGAGGTGACCTCTGTCTGGAACATGTCTACAACGGAATGCTTCAGAACTCATACATCCAGCTGATGGGCTTGCTTTCTTCCATTTTCTCCTTTGAAATAGTCATCTGCTTCATAGATGTTTCCTTTTACCTGCAAACTGCAAACCTTCAGACACCTTAAACCCTTAGCTACCCATTGTTTTAATGGGAGACTTCAGATTGTAAAATGGCCTGGTTAAGAAATTGGTTTCTCCTACCCCATTAATGAGATAAAATTTCATAAATTATCAAATGCTAAAGCATGCTTACTGTAAAGTACACTTACAGTGCCTCACTCATGTCCAGTGCCTTACATGCTGTCACATGGCCCCTCCTCATTCAGCCCTCTTGGCTGGATAAGATAATCCTCTCCATTTCACAGATGAGGAAATGCATGTTAGCAGACATTAATTTACCCAGAAACACACAATTTGCAAGTAATGAAGCGGGGACTCAAGACTAAGCTGACTTCTAATACAAGCCATTATAGTGACAGGGAATATAATTCTGTCTTTCTTTGATGATTGAGAACCAGGTCTATAAAGACTTCAGTCTTTAATGTGAACATTAACTGCAATTATGCCGCAGAACTCTAGCTTGGCCAGGTAAAATGGTGGTCTGGCTGAGAAAATGCCAAATTAGGCACATATTACTCTTATTTATAACAGTCATCTAACTGTCTCTGGTGCTCTTAGGATATCAATTTAAGATGTGAAGAAAGGGGAGAGGCCCAACGAATGGAAATGAAACAGGATCATAGTGCCAACATTCAATTACACACACAGAACAATTACAGCCGTGCCACTCACATCTAACAGCACAAAAACGGGGAAGGCGTGGATGAAAATTCATTTAACTCTGGACTCCTCTGCATACCTGCAAGACATATTTCCCTCCTGGTGTTATTTAAAAGTAGCATTAAAGAACAACCAATAAACTGCTTATCTTACCTAAATGAGAACCAACTAGAAACAACCCAAATGTTAAAACTGACCATGTTAAATTAACCATTCCAATCTGGAATGGTCAAATTAATGAGGTTTATTACCTTAAATCAAACACCACATCCAGGTATATATATAAATGGTTAACATGAAACCTATATGGAAATAATAAAAGCTGCTTTTGCAGTAGTAAGTACAGTAAATAATAATATGTTCATATGTGAACAAATTCAGCAGAAACACATGTTTTTATGTGAGTTGGGATTTGGGGGGGGTTCAGTTTTCTTTAATAAGATATAAACAAAGTCACAGAAGAGGAAATAAAATGACTTTCAAATAAAAACAGAATCATCCTCTTCATTAGAGAAATGGGAATGAAAAATATTCTGCTACCACCCTTTTTCACCCATGATAATACCAGAGACCCAGAAGCTGGATCCCACTCTTGTTAGTGCAGCTGTGTAACAGCAAGCCCTTTCCCACGCTGCCGCAGAACACACATGGCTCAGCACCGGGGAGGGCAGGCTGCCCATCTCTAGACAGCTCACAAACGCACTGCGCTTCGATCCAGCAACTCTACTTCTGGGAATATCGCCAACAAATATACTCACACAGAAACAAAAATGACCAACACAGAGGCTATTCACAGTGGCATTATTAGTAGTAGCAAAAGACTGGAAACCACCTCCAAGCCCAGCTGTTGGCAGACTGGTTAAACAAATTCTGGTGCAGTCAGACAATGAAATATCAAGAGTTTATAAAAAGCAGAGGGCAGCCCCATGCACAACAACAAAGAACAATCTCTGAGATGTCAGCTGAGTAGTGTGCAGGATTTGCTACCACTTCACAGTAAGGGAGAAGGGGAGAAGGGGAAGGGGAAGAAAAGGGGGGGAAACGTACGCACACACCACTGCTTGTGCATACGTGGAATATCCCTGGAATGAGCAACCCTGGCCACCTCCAAGGAGCAAACTGCGTAGCTGGGATGAGAGAGGGGACTTGGGTAGTTTCACCTTGCGTATTTAGAACCATATGCATACTTATTATTTGTTCAATGATGCTAAATTAAAATCCATACATTTCATTTCCTTTGGTCACCATCTTCTCTTTTACTTAATTAGAAGGTACAGGTGACAGGTATGCTAAGTTTCAGCAAGGCCTCACATGCTTATCTCACCGACCGACCCTCACCCACCCCTACCTGGCCAGTGCCTGGACCTTCGTGGCATGCCGCTCCTCCTGTTCAGCCGCCTTTCTCTTCAGGGCGTCCACCTCCTGCCGGAGTGCGGCCGAGTGCTCCATCTCGCCGTCAAGCAGGTTCCGCAGTGATCTGGGAAGAGGGCCCATCTGTTCAGACGCTGTCAACCCAGAGCCCACTGAGCCCAGAACACAGTTCCTAACTGAAGTCAAGTCCTGCTTCATTCCTTTGCCACAAGTCTCTGCATAAGCCGTAATTCAAGTCTGTCTCACATCAACTGCTTTAGGAGATACCAAACTCTAGTAAAGAGCCCCAGAGTAAGCAGTAGGACAAACTCCAGAGCAACCGGTGGCCCAGGCTCCATGTCCCCAGTCGCCTGTGAGCAAGTCAGTCATCTAACAGCTTAAGTTAAGGGAAAACAACGAAACACGTAAAATCCAGGCAAGCACTTTTAAAGACACCCCACTCAAAGAGACAGCACATTAAACTCAGACCATTCTGTCATAGCCACACCAGATAAGAGATTTAACAAAGAAAAGGATTCCAAGACAAGCCAAAAGAATAATCTGAGGCATAAAATAGAATATCCACCCAGATTATCTGACAGACGTCTAGTCTTATTTCTACCTCTGCCCACAAAACACACTTGGAGCCTCTGATCTGTGACCCCTCAAGGTTAAACAAGCACATATGGTACTATACAAACCTACAGAGTTTGATTTAGCATAGACAGTGTTTTATAGTCCCAACTTTGCTAACCCTCCAAAACGTGTTCACTTGTGTATCTGTCATCCCCATCCTTAAATAAGGGAGTGGAGAGCAGCTCTTCTAGAATCATCCCAGTTAACCACCCAGAAAAGAGCCATGCATGGCTGTGCTGACCATTTACTTCACTCCACCTGAGCTAGCTCTCAAAACAATGACCAACCACGGGACACCTAGATACTAAATCTAGAGGACAGTTGCCATGCGACATCAGAGTACAAACAAACTCATGTCACCCTCACTCCCGCCCCTCCCTATCATTCACGGAAACCTCTAAGACCTGTGTGATCCTGAGAGATTTGAAGAAATACCCCTCTTGGGGTCTGGGGTCTCCTGACACAAACAAACATGGTGTGTATGTGTGTGTGTGTGTATATATATATATATATATTTTTTTTTTTTTTTTTTTTTTGCTTTCCTTCTATGGGAAGGAAAAGAAATGAACAGTGACTACTGATCTTCACAAGGTAAGACAAAGTCTATGGCTTCTTCCAAGACAATAGCTCCAGCTGGAACAAGGAAAAAGAATCCTGCAGTGGCTGCGAGCCCTTTGTGGAAAGTTTATTTTAGTTGAAAAATGGCGCAGTCTAAAGATTCCTTTTAAAAACATCCTGTTTTGTTTTAGAAATCATGCTTGATTGCTTTTACATGGTTCCATAAAGGATGAGAGAGAAGCTTGTCAAGCAGGACCCAAAATAAGGTTTGAAAGAGACTCAGGATTGGATGTCACCAGAGACCCTTAATTTCCACTCTGAGTAAAAGAATAAGAGGGTGACATAAATACATGTACCACCCCCACACCCAGGAAGGCAGCCTAATCATGCTGGCAGAAGCTTCGTGGGTAACTATAGGCAGGCCCTTCTATGCCCACCCCCTAGTCAAGACAAGGTCCTGGCAGCTGAGAAGCTCCGCTTCAGATAGTCATATGGCAACAACGCAGCCACATCAGGTCGCTTCTAACATTGGTTTCAACAGGGAAGAAAAGATGAAGAAAGCCCTTTGCCCCTTCTAGTGTCTGCAAGAGGACTTTTGGCCAAGTCAGAAGAATCCAAATATCATCTTGCCCTAAGCGTCCCTGATTTGGGCAAACTTGAAGACAAGCACCCGGAACGTGGCAGATGGGCCTTCAATTAGTTACTCAATTATTAGACTTCACTGGGGAAGGGAGGTGACAGCTGAAGCTTTCTTTTTGAGGTGATGAAAATGTGGGTTACTCATATCTGTAATATACTAAAAACCACTGAACTGTATACTTCACATGAGTGAACTGTAGGGCATGTGAATGAAATCTCAATAAAGGTTGTTTTCAACAGGAGAATTAACAACTACTCGACTGAGTTCTTGGTTTGCTGTAAGGTGGTGCCATCATTGTGAGGTTCTTCCTCGCATACACACAGGCCACAAGACAGATATTAAATGGCACATCCCAGACAACAAATAAGAACTAGCCAGTCACAATTTTTTCAATAAAACAAAATTTCCTTCATTGGTTATATTCTCTCTTCCCCGGGTAGACTGTCAGAGAAGCAGCCTTTCCCCAAGCCTGAAGACGACGGTACCTGTTCTCTTCTTCCAGCTCATCCTTCCTGTTCATCATGACCACGATAGCTTGGCGCAGTTCACCTGAGGGAAGAAAGCCAAGTCAGATGAATCGGCAGATCTGGCCCATTCTACCATCCCCTCACCATTTTGGATTATATGCTATTGAGGACAACTTGCCTAGCTAAGTTCCTTTCTCCCTGTCAAAACAAATTCCTAGACGGTCCAAGGGATCCAGTGGGCTCGCAGACCACTCTTTTCTCAGTCATACAGAAGTGCCCAGGGCAGGACAAGGATAGATGTGAAGGTGCTTCCTTGGAGAATATACTCGGCTGCTACGGAAAATCTAGGCTTGCAATTTCTAAGTGTTTTTCCAAGTCTCTGTTACTAGACAAAATCTGTTTTGAACAATGGTTTATTCCCAGTTATGGCTGTTTATCGAGTGACACTTGGCTCCACATTGGCACAGAAATAGCTTCTCAAGTTTAATAGAAGATTTGGTTCTCTGACACCACTGTATTAGTGCACAGATGACACAGAGGGAGAAGGATATCTCCAATACACAGTCCATAATTACTTATCAGAGCTACTCTCCCGGACACCTGCAACATAAGAAAACATTTACAGACAGAAAACGACCCCTTTATATTAAATAAGCACTCAAGTTTCCTATTGACATCAAACTTAATTATCGTCACTATCCACATGTTGAAGACATTGCCAAATTGCTGCCAGATCTCAAGACAGGAACTTTTGAATTTCTTCTGGAGAGCTAGCGCTGTTTTGCTCATTTCTGTTAAGGGACCACGAACTACATTTCCCTCTTAGTGTTGGCTGCTAGGAAGCTCAAAGCCAAAACTACATATCCAGCAAGTATACATGGCTATGTGGCAATCACTATTTGTCCCAATCTTCTGGTCTTCTTTTCCAACCTGTATTTCCACATTATGCCAATTTTACTTATTATCTATCTTGCTTTATGTGGGGGGTACCCCTCAAAAAAGCGAGAATTATTTTTTGGAGGGTGGGTCCCTTGTAGTACAGGCTTCTCCCACTAGGTAAGAGTTCGAGAAACCCATGGGTATCAGAGTACCAGCTAGCATTATTGCGAGGGGCTGTATTTGGCTTCAGCAAATTTTTTTTTAAAGATTCTTTCGACACATTTGCCCATTTCATGATGGGTGATCTACAAGCACACCTGCCCACGCCACACTGAGTGTTCAGCAGTTTTTGACCAAAAACAGCATGACCCCCATGCCCCACCCTCCCTATTCACCCAATCTCACCCAGAGCAACCTTTTTTGTGTGTTTCCCCCTGAAAAAAGTCCACAAAGGGAAATGTTTTGCCAACGTAGAAGAGGTGAAACAAAAAAGAGCAGAAGTACTAAAAAAAGGCATCCAAACTGACAAGTTCAAAAACTGGAAAAAGCATCTAGATAGGTGTGTGCAGCAAATGGAAAGTACTTTGAAAGTGACCGAAGGTTAAACATGTAAGAATAAATACACAATTTTTTAATAAATAAATTCCAGGGTTTTTTGGTCCCCCTTCGTATTATGCAGTTTTAAATCTATTTTACTTCAAATCCTTTTTTGGAAAGGGGTATGGCTAGCTAGTTGTTTGTTTCCTTTTAGCTAAAATCTAAACCCTTGTACTTGCCAGACTCTATTCAAAGCTCTTACTGGCACAGTCTCATCTAATCCTTTAAACACACCTAAGAAATGCACATCACTGTTTCCTTCCCATTGGGGTGTAAATAAACCACAAAGAAAGGAGGAGTGGATGGAGGAGGGGTGGGGGCAAAGACAGAGATAAGTAGGCAGGTCCCTCTGGTCCCTTATACTTACAATGCCCAGGAAGGAAGAAGCTGCCAAAGTCTCAAAGAAATGCCATCATAAGACCAATGCTGTCCTCAGACTGCCAGGGGTGTGAGAATGACTGCTTTATCAACACTCACAGTAACCTTAATCCATTTCACAGATGAGGAACAAACTCTGAGAGGTCACTGACTAGGCCACACTACCACACACCTCACAAATATCAGAGACAGGATGGTAACCAAGTCTCTGACTCAAAGTTGATGACCCCAACAGCTGTGCCACGAAACACACAGCACAGACAGAAGGTAACGAGGGCCAGGGAATGGGCCAATGGCACATGTGTGCTATGTCCTGACCGAAGCGCACAGGAGCCCGATGAACAACACGTATCCAGGGGATACGGTCGTACTGGGACATCGAGGGGCTCAGTTCTGGGTACCACGTTGCAAGACCAGAGCTATATGTGATCCTTTTGACTTTCTCGATGTTTGAAATTTTCATAATAGAAAAAATAGGTAGAAAACACGTTTTCAGAAAATATATTAACAAAGATTGCAGGATGTGCAATAATTCATCACCTGTGTCTTCCCTCACTAGTGCACAATGCCTTAAAGGTATATAGCATGTTAGGTATCTCAGTGTCCCCAGAGCTCCCTCACACAGAGCACTTAGTTGAGATTTATGGAGTTGAATTCTGCGAAAATGAGTGATTCAAAGAAACCATTCCTAGCTAACGACTACACTTCTAAAACTGATAGCCAAGCATTCTCTACGTACCCAGCAACGCATCAGCCCGACAAGCCTCATGTCAATTCTCATGACCACCTGAGGAGGGTGCTCAGTAACACAGAGCAAGAAATGGGGACAAGTCCCTGTAGGGTTGGTCCCAAGTGGCCTCCAAAGCCCTCGTAAAGCCTAAGATTGCAGTCCTGGGCAGGTCCGACAGCCGAAAAGGAGCAAGGGACTGAAGGTGGCACAATGCAAGGGACAGGAAGATCAGATGGGGGTCCCAGTAGCTCCTATTCCAATGGTGGGAGCAGCACTCACGGAGAGTTGCTGTCAACAGGCTCTAAGGCCAGCAGACCAGAGTTCAGTCCCAGCTCAGCCACTTTGCTCAACTTCTGCTTTTGCAAACTACAAAACAGAATAATGCCACGTTCCCTGCAGGATGGCTGAAACTAACAATCCCAGCCAGACACACGTACTGCTGGGAATGCAGGGAGGCGGTTCAGGGTTCAAGATTTCAGAGCACTGTCACTGGAGTGAGGTCGCAAATTCAAAGCCTAGCTCTGTAACTGGGTAACCGTGGGCAAGTTACTGGACCATCTCTAAGCACCAACTCCCTTATCTATAAAATGAGATCTTAACAGTCACTATCTGATAGAGGCGTCATAAGGATTCAATGAGGCACTATGTTTAAGCGCCCAGCACACAGCAGCATTTAACAAACATTCCTCATCACTATCATCCGAGTCTTTGAGGAACTGCAAACTGGAACAGTGGGGCACAGAAAGATGGAGACAAGGTAGCTGTGATCACTCACAAGTACAAGTGGGTTAAACTGGACACATTTTCAGGAGTTAGGGGATTTACTGAGCTCCTGTGCACCACGACCTTGAGAAATAAAAAGGAATTTTTTTTTTCTTTTTTTTTTTTTTTTGAGTTGGAGTCTCACTCTGTCGCCCAGACTGGAGTGCAGCGGCCGCTCCCGGCCACCGCAGCCTCGACCTGCTGGGCTCCGGCGATCCTTCCGCCTCAGGCTTCCAAGTAGCTGGAACTACAGGCATGTGCTACCACACCCGGCTGATTTTTTAATTTATTGTAGAGGTGA
>CAUYQG010046403.1:0-51632 GCA_963574415.1 Tarsius wallacei | reverse complement strand
ATGAGATCTCACCAGGTTACCCAGGGTGGTCTTGAACCTGTGGGCTCAGGCAATCCTCTCGTCTCGGCCTCCCAAAGTGCTGGGCTTACAGGCTTGGGCCACAGCACCCGGCCGAGACAAAAGTTATAGAAATGTCCATTAGAATACTACATATGGGCCGGGCTCAGTGGCTCAGTCTGTAATCCCACGCTTTGGGAGGCCAAGGTGAGCGGATTGCCTGAGCCCGTTGGTTCGAGACCCACCTGGGCAACTTGGCGAGACCTCATCTCTACAATAAATCAAAAAATTAGCCAGGCATGGTAGCGCACACCTGTTATTCTGGCTACTTGTAAGGCTGAGGCAGAAGGATCGCCGGAGCCCAGCAGGTTGAGGCTGCGATGGCCGGGAGCAGCCACTGCACTCCAGTCTGGGCGACAGAGTGAGACTCCAACTCAAAAAAAAAAAAAGAATACTACATATGAACAGTGCTATAGTTATATTATTCAATTTCATTCCAGTCTATGTTTAAATGATCATAAAAACCCAGAATTTCTTTTTTAATATTTTGAATTCTAAGTAGTAACATTAACAATGCTCTCCTATGCTTATAAAGCAAATCACTTAAACAATGTGACAATACTGTCTATCACCTGAGCTCCTAAACTCAGGGGTCAACAAACTTTGTAAAGAACCAGCTGATAAATATTTTAGGCTTTGTGATGAACTCTGAAGTAACTACTTAACTTTGCCTTTGCAGTAGAATAGTGGCCATAAACCAGTACATAAATGAAGGCGTGTGGCTGTGTTGCAGCCAAACTTTACTTATGAAAATGAGTTCAGGTAACCTTAGTGGTGTTACGTCCCCCCACCCCCATACCCCAACAGTGTCCTGCTACTGTCAATCCCTCTCTTGTAGTACTGTGATAAATGTTCAGGATCCACTTATGAGTGAGCACATGTGGTAGTCAGGTCAGTTCTTTGTTTCTGTGATAGATCACTGAGTATGATGGAGTCCAAATCCATCCAATTTGTTGCAAAGTCTATTATTTGGAAGGCCTTTTTTTTTTTTTTTGAGTTGGATTCTCACTCTGTTGCCCAGGCTGGAGTGCAGTGGCATGCTCATGGCCACTGCAGTTTTGACCTGCTGGGCTCAGGCGATCCTTCTGCCTCAGTCTTCCAAGTAACCACCGGAATTACAGGTGCACACTACCACGTGCAGCTAACTTTTTTGATTTTATTATAGAGATGAGGTTTCACCATGTTGCCCCGGCTGGTCTTGAACCCATGGGCTTAGGCAGTCTTTTCGCCTTAGCCTCCCAAAGTGCTAGAATTACAGGCTGAACCAGTATGCCTGGTCTTGAAGTTTTTAATCTAGAAAATAACATGACTAGAGCTGTGTTTTAGAAAAAATCCCTCCAGCAGTATTTTAGAGGATGGAAGGGAAGAATTTAGAGGGAATTAAAAGTCTATAACATAGCCAGGCTCGGTGGCTCAGCCTGTAATCCCGTGCCTTTGGGAGGCTGAGGTGAGTGGATTGCCTGAGCCCGCGGGTTCGAGACCCGCCTGGGCAACTTGGCGAGACCTCATCTCTACAATAAATCAAAAAATCAGCCGGGCATGGTAGCGCATGCCTGTAGTTCCGGCTACTCGGGAGGCTACTGAGGCGGAAGGATCGCCGGAGCCTAGCGGGTCGAGGCTGCGGTGGCTGGGAGTGGCCACTGCACTCCAGTCTGGGCAACAGAGCGAGACTCCAACTCAAAAAAAAAAAAAAAAGTCTATAACAGACTGGGCGCAGTGGCTCATGTCTGTAGTCCCAGTGCTTTGGGAAGCCAAGGCAAGAGGATTCCATGAGAGACTTCATTTCTACTACACACACACACACACACACACACACACAAATCTACAACAGCCCCAAGTTGGAGATGATGGTTAGAATAAGGCAATGGGCAAGGAAAACATTTGATAGATACTTTTTGGGGTACTCTACAGATAAGATTTTGTGGTTTTTGCAGATGCAGAATATGTCCCGATTAGCTGGCAAGCCAACCAAGGCCAGAAAAGATGTCTTTCCTCAAAGTGCGTCTTTCCTCAAAGTGCTTAACACAGTAGTGGACAGTCCTGGCTTTATAATTTACAGAAAGTGTGAATCAGAGCCTAAGCTAAAATGCCTGTCGTTTTCTTACCTCCATAATAAAGATAACCATTGTTACCTCGCCTACCTCATAGAGCTCTGACAATCAAAATGATAACACATAACATAATCAAATCATAGCCACAGGTAAGTCATATCATAAAAGTTCTTGAGTTGTAACTAATAAATTCACCTATACTTGTTGAAAACATACTATGTGCCAGTACATATACAACAGGCATTTGACAGTTATTCATTGATTGTGAGGACACTTCAGTCATTCTAATAAATTGTTCAGGCACTTGTGACCAGTCTGTTAATTTCACTGCCTCTTTTCTGTTTCACTCACCTCTTATTTCCCAACTTCGGGTCATTTTGTTGAATTCAACTACCTCCATCAGAAAGTGGTCAGAAAAAAAGGCAATAAAAGGAGATGAAACTCAGCTAGTAGGTGAGCCAAAATTAAGCAGGGGAGAAGAGAAAGCATTGCCAAGAATGAGGCTTCTTTAATTTTTAATGATTCACATTGGATCCGGCACTAATTAGCAGAGACAAATGAGTCATCTGCTTAAGTGCTTACATACACAAAAACATACACTCCTTCACACAAAAACACAACAGGATATGTTCTTGAAATTACATCGCCTATTGGATTTTTTTCAATAAAATAAAGATAGCTAAACAAATGTTTTCCTACAATTTTGTTACTGCTTTTTCTTGAATTGCAGAAAAGAGCAAGGAAGCACTTTCATCCTAAAAAGCATCTACTTTCAAAATAGAATTTATAAAACATTTCTGCTAAGTAAGTAGTTCTAAAGGTTGTTCTTAATTTTTTTTGGCCTGAAGTTCTTTAATTCAAATTCAGCGTCTTGAGGAAAAGTCTTATTGACGTTTCATAATACACCATCATATCCTATTAGATTTTTAAGGTTTTGCTTTGACAGCCAGGAGTATCTATAACTCCACAGGATTTTCTAACAGTTCCAATATGCTTGACCTCCTCTTCTAATACTCTCCAAGCTACATGAATAAATAATCAGCAATAAGATCTTGGGTAATTTCCCAAGAGGGCTATTGCCGAAGCAGAAACCAGCTTTATCTTCTTTGATGTGTATTAAAAGTCATCAGTGAAAGTCCCAGGCCACTCTTTGACAAATGCTATTTCTCCTATTGGCCGTCAACGCATGCTAAACCATCTAAACTTGAGCCAAATGTGAGCGCCCACACAAATCACCTCTGGAGCTTTCTCAGATTACGAAAGAAACCTAGCTTTCAACTTCACTTCCCATATGAGTGTCCTGATGAAAAATTTATCCCCAACATCTGAACCAGCGAGGAAACTCAGCCTTATCAGCCAATTATGGTGCCCACGTCTGATCCATCTTTGAACTCCCGATGTCCAGAGCAGCGCCTGGCACATAGCAGGTGTTGGCAAATGCTAGCTGACTTAAGAGAAGGACTGAAGTGTGTTCAGGGACTAACCTTCAAGAGCATTTCTTCATGTTGGGGGTTGTCAGAGTCATAGGGCTCTCTGCGTAGTTTTTCCACATCTGCGATAAGGTTTCTGTACCCCACGATCTGCAGAAGGCAAGCCTGAAGAGAGATTCCCAGCCTAGGGTGTGCAAAAACAGGAAAACACACATGAGGAAAGACAAACACGTACTTTTGACATCTGTTCACTTGCTGTATGTGGGATAGAACTTTCCATATTCATATAATATTCAAAAGTTGCTCGAATATGATCTATCTTGGAGAAGCACAATTCTTACTAAAGTTCCGCGTAGACAGCTATAGCACCTGGCTGAAATTTATCTCGAATTCTGACTTTTTCTTAAGCTAGGTTGCAACAGTGTGGCTTAGAAAACAAGGGATATCTGTATGCAAGCTACTCGAAAGCAAAGTGCAGAAAATGTAAGTAACAGTGGGCTTTTAGCGATCACATAGCCCCCATAGGTGGGTGTAACACAATCACATTAGAAGGGTGTGCATGAGAAAGGCAGCGAGGGCGAGGGTGAGGGCGAGAGGGGCTTCAAGGCAAGAAAAATGTCAAAACTAAATAAAACGAAACAATAACAACAACAAAAACACCTGTGCTTGGGAGGATCCCTGACAGATGAGGCAGTGCCTAGAGAGAAGTCACAACTTCATAAGATTTCCCGTCACACTCTGATCGGTCTAGTCATCTGAACACTTTTCTTTCTTTTTTTTTTTTTTTTTTCCATGCAAACGTCTTTATTGACAAGCAGCTGCCCGTGCCTGCCTGGTGCCAGCCCTGTATGGAGATTGAGAAGAAGGCCTGGCGTTCAGGCAACCTCCGGCCTGAACCCTTTTCTTATGCGGAAATAAAACTTGCTTTGCTTATTACCAGGTGGTTTAAGTTCTGTTCTCGGAACAAACTTATTTCCACCTTTCCCCTGTCATGCTATTTATTTTAAGATGGTGATACTTTCTTCTAGTCTCTTCTCTATTCCTATTCCTTCAATTCCCTCTGATGGGACACAGTTTTTAGACGCTTTACTATCTTAGTCTGCTGTGAATGTATACTATTTGATTAAGAGGCCCTTTAAAACATATCATTAGAACAGAAAACAATCTGGCAATCGTAACACATAAAGGATCATTTCTTCCTGCGACCAGAATACTGTTTTTCTTTCCTACAATCTGTAGAGTGAGATAGAGTCATTTCAAGCAGTTGCATCATTTTAACAAATTAATATCATTTATTAAACAGGTGACTAACACAGCATAAGATCCTTTCTTCATACAGACCACTGTCAGCTAAATTAAACCTAAAGGCAGTATTTCATGTGTATTGATTCCTGCTAAGTTATTTATAGTCATGTATTTTCTGTGGTTCAAAAGTGGTTGAACATTGGCAATTTCCTGATACTATCCAATATATTACCGTTCCCAGGTAGTTCACGTAGTGATTTTGAATATTTTTGTTGTGGTGATGGTGGTGGTTGTTATAATCACAACAACAGTGACCTCATCTTTTTTGGGAGGTAAATGAGATGCACAGAAATTAAATCTCAAGTCTTAGGATTGCACACCTACTTTATTCATAGAGGGCAGTGTCAGGTAGCCTAGGAATACCAGACTTTATTAAAAGTGTGTGTTCCATTAATGGCCTTTATAATCATTTGTTACCATAGCATGAAAAAATGAAATCCGATATTTAAATTTAGGAAAGGGTTCAGTAGTGTTGGTCCTCCAGAAAATCAATGCGGAACTAAGAAGATAGTTAATTTTGAGAGAAAAAAGAGAGCAGAAGAAACAGAAAAGGTGGGAACAAGCAAAGCCAATTAAATTTTTTTCTATAGTAATTTTTAGTACCACTATAAGCAGCACTTTAAAAAATAATTAAAACAAAAATAATGGTAGTTTTGTAAGTTATAAAATGTTTCCTCCATTTCTTATCTCCTATTTCTTTTGCTCAGAAAAGTATTTGATTTTTTTATGTCAGATTTTGTCAATGTTAGTCTGGAGAAAAGGCACCAAAATCCACATTGAGATGTCACAACAACCACAAAAATACAAATACAATAAAATACAAAAATAATTTTAAAAACAACAGGTTGAGGGTCTTTTGCCCAAGATGCTTGGGACCAGAAGTGTTTTGGCTTTTGGATTTTTTTCAGATTTTGGAATATTTTCATATACATAAAGAGATATATACGCATCTTGGGGATGGAATTCAAGTATAAACGTGAAATTCACTTACATTTCATATATACCTTATACAAATAGCCTGAAGGCAATTTTATACAATATTTTAAATATGGATGCAACTGGTCACTTGAGGACAAGTATGGAATTTTCCACTTGTGGCATCATATTGGCATTCTAAAAGACTCAGATTTCGGAGCATTTGCAACTTAAAATTTTTAGATTAAGGATGCTCGGCCTGTATCAGTTAGGGTTTCTTTCTCCCCTAAATGAAATTTAAAAAATGTATGGCAAAGAAATGCTTTTGAGTGCAACTTAGGCAACTTGCATAGAACAGCCATAAGAAAAGATTTGCTATTCAATCCAATCCGACCTCTAACCATGGTTATAGGATTAATATATCCCTTATACCCAGTTATAATCTTAAATTTTGGGTTCCACTTAATCTATAATAAATTGCCTTCTTGTCCCCTTCCCAGAGGAATAAATTATATGTCAGAAGGTTTCAAAAGACAGTTACTGCATAAGTAAATCCACCTTCGATGGCTGGATAAGGAAAAGACAGCGAATTAGCTGGAGTGGCTGCCGAAAAAAGTTGTGGAAACCAGGTGAAAATGGAGTTTTTATCATGAGCCTCCAGGTAGCTGGTACCCAAAGTCCCTCCAAGACATAGACTTGTGCAAGTGTGCTCTAAATTCCCTTCAACTACAGCTTCTGTCTTTGGTAATTAAAAGCCTTTTTCTCAGCAGTAACATCTGAAGTTCTCAGGTGCAAGCATCTAAAAGACAGTTTGATTGTTACCAACCTAAAACTGTCTCTAAATATATCTGCATTTGAAATTTATTCTACCCCATGTCCTTAGTGTGAAATTTAACTGAAAAATTGCTGTACCCAATGGAAAATATAAAGCTAATTTTAAATGTCACGTACATTGCCAAATGCATTTTAATACTTCCAAGATGAAAGGAATAAATTATAAAGTTCTAAAGTCTTCATATAAAAGCCATTCCTCCCTCCCACGCATGCCTGTCTTCTTGACAAGCAGGTAGAAACTGTCTACAAGATTATCAGCCTGTCATGAAGGAATATTCATGAAGAAACTGAAGGATTATTCTAGATGAAGCAGAATAATCCTTCAGTTACATTTATAATTTGAACATCTACCATTAATGTAAATCATAGGCATCAGATAGAATGACTGTTGATAAATGGGCTTCTTCTCTCTCATCTTTCGCCATCGGGGCACCCATCACGTTTCTTATGTTCATTGCACCTCAGAAGCATAAGCGTAAAGCACAAAAGAAGAATAAAGTTGCTGCCATTTACAAACGTGAAAAAGCACCTTTTTTCTTTAATTCTTCATCTGAAAGTCACAACACCGCACGTGATTATTTTAGGTAGAGAAGGAGGGAGAGAAACGCTAAACATGTGGCCACGTGACTTGCGTTCTCTATTTCTGACATAAGAAACATTCTTACTGTGGATTTATGTCGGGGTTAATTTTTTTCAGTTCCATGATGTCTTCTATAGTTTTTTCAATAGCATCAGGGTGAACACTCACTGAAGTCTGCAACAGCTGGAAAACATGTTTCAGTCAGTTCCCTTTTCATTAACACCGGTGGCTTAATGAGTGTCTGCTGGGATAGAGGCTTCAAGTATTTGTTTAAGGTTCACATACAAAGAGATAAGCTAAAAGCAAAAATTGATTGAGAGTACTTGAATTTTAATAAATTTGACATTTTCACAATTGAGGTAGTGCAATTTTCCCGATTACCTTGATTAGAAAAATATATTAAATTTGTTTTTTTCTTTCTTTTTTTCCCCCATTTCCATCTGTTTCACGCTATCTATATTGAAATATATTTTCTTTTCCTCATTTAACATTGTTTCCATGGTTAATGGGCATCACTTCTATGACTAAGGAGTGAGGCACATGGGGGATATAGTCTTAAGCATGGAAAAATTAAATAATAAGATGAAATTATCAAGAATTTTAAAAAACAAAACAGATTTTCTCTCTTATGTGAATGCTCAATTATGTTCTATAAAAACCAACACAGTGGCTTGTTTGATTTTACTGGGGATCTTGAGTATCATGTTAAATGATTTGGATGTTGAGAAAAATACTAGAGAGTTAATACCGTTCCTGTTTTCAAGGAATATTCATTTTGTGATTCTGGAAGAGGTATAAAAAAAGGATGAATGCAACAATGACGTGCTAAGTGGTTCACAAATCTTCCTAGAAATTCACAATACAGTGGCTGTCCTCATGCAAAAAGTACAGTGGTTTGTAATGGGCAAACAATTCTTTCCTTCCTTGCATTATTAGTTTTTCTTGCCAATGGTATTTTTTCCCGTTAACATTTTTACTTTTTAGGATAGAGGGAAGCCTCTACAATGAAAAGTTGAAATGAAAAGTTGCTGAAAAAATAAACAATTTTACTTACCTTACTTTTTGACTCCCTCAGTGATGTTTCTGTTAAAATAGTAACAAAAACAGTCATTCAAAAACAGTCCTTTACAAATGGTTTAAAATTCCTATCCTGAAATAAAACACTGTATCCTCAATCCCACCGAGTCTACCTGTCGCTTACTTCTTTGTCTCACGCTCACCGATTTTCATGGTCCTAGAAGCTCCGGGCTTGGTGTTGTAACAGATGCGTTGCAGTTCACATCTTCCGGTTAGCTTCCTCATGACAAATTTCAGGCAGCGCCACAGAAACTTACAGTAAAAATACAGGCATACCTGGATCAACATTCTGTGAAAAACAAAAGACAGCACCCTTCCAGTAGAACTCTGGAAGAGAAGAGAAAGCAACCACCACCAACAAGAGAAGCAGCCCAGAAGAAAAGCAGCCATTAGACTTACATCGCACTTAGCATATGTTTCTAATCTCATGCTACTTTATTTGCAGTAGCTACTCTTACTCTGATTTCAAGCAACTCCAGAATGTCCTATTCTGGTAAATGGGGTGTCCCAAGAAACTGAGGGTGAAGTACGGGAAAATCCTTTCTTTTCCCACCTTTGCCAGAAAACTTCTTGGGAATAAGTCAGTACCTTGGAAACAGAATCCTTTAATACTGTGTGTGTTTCAGAAGTGGCTTCTCCCTCAGACATGGCGCAAGAATGAGCTCTCCGTGAACAGCTCCTCAGTTTGCCCTCGGTCACCTCCAGCCAACTTCGTACCCTTTTTTTGGCCACTATTTGATTTTGCCCCTGGATCCCCCATTCCTTCTGTCCCCCTCTGCTTTCCCTTAGGCGCTGCCGCCCTCCTTGAAGACTTGGTTGTGTGGCCACCCGCCTTTTCTGCTGACCAACCCTAGCACTCCTGGCCCTGGCAGAAGGCCTCCTCTTCAACTCACTAGACAAGCACTGCTGACCTTCGATTTTTCTCAGACGTGACAGCCTTCTCTGGTTTTGACTTTTCGAAAGTTCTGCCTCTTGAGAAGTTTGTTCTTGGCACTTGCTAAAGTGAGTTTTAATTACTGTACACACTACCTCACTCCGATAATACTTCAACAAAATATGAACTATACTGTCACCCATCATGTGCTTATCCACACATCTCTGGTCCATGTAAATCTGTCTTTGGGGCTGACTTTTCATTTTTAAAATGTGAGTGCCTACTACTTTATGATACGACTCAGAGTCTCAGAACGACTCAAGTTGTAGAGGTAAGGAGAGAACCTATTATCCAGGAACCTATATATTTAACTCATCTTCTCTTTATAATATGTATTCCTAGGAGGCAGAATTATGAAGGGGAACTTCCAAAAAGCAGGAATTATCTTTTGGGAGGCTGGGTTTCTTGAAGTACAGGCTTCCCCTGCTAGGTAAGTGCTCTGGGAACCCATCGGCATCAGTGTACCAGCTAGGACTGTTGTAAAGGCTGTGTTTGGCTTCAGTGAATTGCTTCTGGAGATTCTTTCAACACGTTTACCCATTTCATGATGGGTGATATATGAGCACACCTGTCCACACCACACCGAGTGTTCAGGTTTTGACCAAAAATGGCATGACCCCCATGTCCCACCCTCCCTATTCACTCGATCTTGTCCTGAGTGCCTTTTTTTTTTTTTTTTGAGTTGGAGTATCACTCTGTCGCCCAGACTGGAGTGCAGTGGCCGCTCCCGGCCACCGCAGCCTCGACCTGCTGGGCTCCGGCGATCCTTCCGCCTCAGCCTTCCAAGTAGCTGGAACTACAGGCGCGCGCTACCATGCCCGGCTAATTTTTTTATTTATTTTGAGGTCTTGCTTGCCCAGGCGGGTCTCGAACCCGCGGGCTCAGGCAGTCCACTCACCTCAGCCTCCCAAAGGCGCAGGATTACAGGCTGAGCCACCGAGCCAGGCTAATTTCATGATTCTTAAAGAGATGAGGTCTCGCTGTGTTGCCCAAGCTGGTTTTGAACTCCTGACCTCAAGCAGTTCTCCCACTTTGGCGCTGGGATTACAGGCATGAACCACCCATATTAACCACCTATGCCCAGTCCCTATTAACTCTTTTAATATCTTTGTCTGCTGATTTTAACATCTATGTCGGTTCTGGGTCAGTTTTAGTTTTTTGGTTTCCAGATGCAGATAATTTTACCTTACTAGGAGCTAAGTATTTTTATATTCTTCTATCCTTGAGCTTGGTTCTGGGCAGCAGCTAAGTTCATTTTGATCCTTTGGTTCTTGTTTGTAAGATTTATTAGGCAACACCAGAGCATCTTTAACAATTAGCCTAGGGCTAGTTGTTCCTCACAATGGGAGCAAACTTTTCTGAGTATTCTACCAACACCCTCTGAATAATAAGGTTTTCCCATCTGGCTGATGAAAACAGGCCTCCTCTCAGCCCTGTTAGGACTGAACACTATTACCTCTGATCCTTTAGAGTGATTCCTTCCTCAGCCCCAGCAGTTTCCCCACAAATGTGTGCCGTGTGGTACTCTGCTGAACACGAGAGCGGGACCCGCCGCAGACCTCCCGAGTTCGATATCATCGTAGGTCTCTCCTGTCTGGTGCTCTGTCTCATGAACACCAGCCACCTTCAGTTTTCCAACTCCTCACCTCTGTCTCCTCCGTTCAGACTTCACCTGGGTCCCTCTTTCCAACACTGGAGCGTGGATACCGTCTCCAAGCAGTTATCTGGGGCATGTGGGCTCAGCACGCCTCTCACCTGTCTTTCTTGCATGGTTATCATTAGTTGCCTGGTGTCTAATTGCTTAAAAACAGCCTTTTCACACACTTCATCCATTTCCTGGGTTATTTCAGGTAAGAGAATAGTTCCAGTCGTTGTACTCCATTCCTTCTTTCATGTTTTTAAGACGGTCTCCTCCAGTCTTAGCTCTCCCAAGGCATGTCTTCGTACTCGCACCAGGCTTTTTTAGGTGCCCTCCCACTCTTCTTCCTCATTTACAGTAAAACATTTCTGCAAAGACTCATTCTAAAATTCAATCTGGCCTCATTATGCTTTCAGCAGAATGTTCCAAGCAGTCCTTCCTGTGAATTCATGGATACTTTGTCAATTGTTGCTGCCCTCTGAATTTCCATGTGCTTGGCCGAGGGTGACCACGTTGCTTTGGGGTAAAAGATTTAGAAGAAAGAGTCAGCTCTCCATTCACCCCCTCTCCAGCTACCAAGAAAGCTGAACACCAAGCACAGACAGCGGCACCGAGAGATTCTGAACATTCCACCAACCTGAGTCCTGGTGGCGCGCTCCCTACCAATCTGCCATTCAAAAGCAGTGTGACCAAGTACATGTGTTGTGCAAAACCACTAAGATCCGATATTTCATTTGAGCTTTTTAAAACTACCATCTGTGTCTCTATTTAACTTTTGAACACATGGAATACTGTCACATTAACTCTTTTAATGTCCTTGTCTGCGAAATTTAACATCTGTGTCGTTCATTTGTTAATGCAGTAAACCCTGCCTACATTGACTAACACGCTCTGAAATAACACACCTCTTTTATACAAATATCGCTTCTTCATATTGAAGTTTCAGTAGCAAAATTTTAAACAAATCTCAACCACTTAGAAAGAACAATAATAACTTTTTTGAAACCTCTCCAAATAATTTTGGAGCAAAGGAAACAATGTTATTACAAATGACAGGTACTATCCAAAAAAATGTATGCGCATCGTAAGAGATGTGATGTGTGTATTGTTTTTCGAAGTTGAAGTAATAAGAGCAATGTGCAATATGATGTCCACTCAACCGTGCTTCCACCGTTTTCTTGGACGGCCCTGCCTGTCGCATGGTGACACCAGCCTTCATTTGATTAATGCCATCTTGTGAGCGAATGTCATACTTAAAACATGCACACATTTTTTGGGCAGTCCCTGTATTTAGAAAATCTAGTAGTCTCATCCTTACCTACAGTTTTGCATGGTTTTGGGTACCCACAGTCAAGCCTGCTCCTAACATATTAAATGGGAAATTCCAGAAGTAGACCACGTTATCGCTTGTGCATCACTCTGAATAGTGGGAGAAAATCTTGGACCAGCCGATCTGTCCTGCCAGGAGGTCAGTCATCTCCGTGCCCAGTGGGTCCCTGCTGGAGATGCCCCCTGCCCGCTAGAGATGCCCTCTGCCCGTACTCAGTGACCTATCACAGAAACAAAGAACTGAGTACCACATGTTCTCACTCATAAGCAGACTCTGAACATTTACCATAATACTATAAGAAAGGGATTGGCAATGGTGGGATACTGCCAGGGTGGGGGTGAGGGGGTACACAACATTTAGAAGGATACCTGATCTCAAACCAGGAAAAGTGGGGACCAAAGGGAGGCCCAAACTTCACCTGCATGCTGTTCGCTTGTATTGCTAATCCTGAATTGTAGCCTACATCTTTAAAACAAAAAATATATATAAATAAATATAAAATAATGACCCCAAAGTGCAAGAGTGGTGATTGTTATACTTGTTCGATTTTTATTATGTTATTGTTGTTTATCTTACTGTACCTAATTAATCAATTAAACTTTATGATAGGTATGTGCAGCTGCAAGGCTTGGTACTGTCTGCAGTTTTAGGCGTCCACTAGGGGTTTTGGAACACACCCCCTTGGAGACAGAAGGGACGGCTGTAACGAAAATATGAAGTGAGAATATTTCACATAGAAATGTGAGATACTACAAAATCCATGTGCAAAGGATTAACAGATGATTGAATTGAATTCCAGAAAATGCACCGTGACAAAACAAAGCTTGTTTCAAGTATGATTAACGCTAGGAAATCTATTAACATAAAGCATCCACCCCAAAAGGTTAAAGGAGGAAAACTGGCCGGGGTCGGTGGCTCAGCCTGTCATCCCAGCACTTTGGGAGGCCGAGGCGAGTGGATTGCCTGAGCCCATGGGTTCTAGACCAACCCGGGCAACTTGGCAAGACCGCGTCTTTACAATAAATCCAAAAATTAGGCAGGCGTAGTAGCGTGTGCCTGTAGTTCCGGCTCCTTGGGAGGCTGAGGCAGAAGGATCGCTGGAGCCCAGGGTTGACTGACGCTGGGGTGGCCGTGAGCATGCCACTACACTCCAGCCTGGGTGACGGAGTGAGGCTCTGCCTCAAAAAAAAAAAAAACTCTTAGAAAACAAGGACTACGAATGTGCTTCCTCAAAATTATGTTGAAATTCCATCTCCAACCAACTATCAATATCATGCCCAAGGGCTAAACAGAGCGTTGTCACTTAAAAGAATGACAAGACAAAGACTTCCTCGATCAGCACTCATATTTATCATTTTTCTGTAAATTTGGGCCAAGACAAGACAATGAAAAGCAAGAAAGCAAAACTGTCATTTGGACAATCTGTTACAGGGAAAACTCAAGAGAGTCAACTGACAAGATTTAAGAAGCAGAAAAAAAAAAGTTCAATAATGTGATTATAAATACACGAAGATTGGATTTTTATATGGTGAAAGTCCCACTTGGAGGAAGCAAAGGCGGGCCCCCAGAGAGCCCACAAACAGGCCTAGGGCAGCACATGTGAGAGCCTCCAGAGACGGAAGCAGGATGGAGAGGTGTCCTGGCCCAGGAAACACCAAGCACAGTCAACACTGCGATGGAAAGACTCCCCTCCAGCCCTCCACTGGCGCTTGGGCATTCGAGGGGTGAGGAGCACCAGTCCTGCCTTTGGTACTTTGGGGGGACCTGGCAGATTCCGTTTTCCACAGATTGCACAGCCCTCTCTCTGATCTCAAATGCTCTTCCAGAACCCTCTCACACCCAGCACACTTGGCGGCTCCTTTGACTATGGAGTCTTGAGACTTCTCCAACCAGGGAATTCAGAGGACGGCATGCTACGAGGCTTTCAAGGCTGGCTCGCAAACAGGGCACCGCTTCCAGCTGGCTGTTTCTTTGGAGGAAGCTCACCGTGGGGACACCAGCCACCTCGAAGGGGAGCCAGCGTTCATGGGGAACCCACTTGCAAAAGCCAGTGTGGAGGAGAACTGAGGCCCCCACGTAACTGCAGACGTGAACCACCAGCCAGCCATGTGAGTCAACAGGGCTTCACAGGATTCAGACTCCAGCCTTTGCATCTTCTCCCTGAGCCCCAGGTATCGAGGAGCAGAGCATCTTCTTCCTGCCCGCATCCCTGCTCCATGAGCAAAACGGAGAATTGTTTTATGCCACGAAGTGTTGGGGCAATTTGCTGGGAAGTCCCGGTCACTAGAACAGACACAAGAGCTTGAGTTTGCGTGTGTCACCTCTGTGACCGTGACCTGGTCCACCACTCAGCATTATGCCAGAATTCATTTTAACACTCGGCTTTATCCAGGTTCTGTGGAGTTCTGCAGGAGGCCAGTCCTTGGAGAGCCGGGCTTCAGGAGGTCAGTCAAGTTAACCTTTGCTTCTGAACCCAATAGAAAATGCACTGGAAAAGATCACATTCATCAAAACAGCCAACAAAACGTCCAGGAAGGTAAAAGAAATTTGTGGGGCCTAAATAGAGAAAATGAACACGTTTTTCTGAAGAACAAGCGTAAATGAAGACTGGTCTGTCTGGAGAAAAATTTTCAATATTGAAAATACGCCGCCGGGCTTGGTGGCTCAGCCTGTAATCCTGCGCCTTGGGAGGCTGAGGTGAGTGGATTGCCTGAGCCCACGGGTTTGAGACCCGCCTGGGCAGGCAAAACCTCATCTCTACAATAAATCAAAAAAAATCAGCCGGGCGTGGTAGCGCGCGTCTGTAGTTCCAGCTCCTTGGAAGGCTGAGGTGGAAGGATCGCCGGAGCCCAGCAGGTTGAGGCTGTGGTGGCCGGGAGCAGCTGCTGCACTCCAGTCTGGGCGACAGAGTGAGACTCCAACTCAAAAAAAAAAAAAAAAAGAAAATACGCCAATTTGCACAAATTAATGTAAAGGACACATGTGATTATAATGAATCTAAAAGGATTTTTCTTAAAATGTACACATTCATTACAAAATGCAAGTGGAGAAATAAAAAGGAGGTTTGACGAAATGTTCGGAAAAGAATGAAATCACTTAGGCAGGGTTCAGTCGGGAGACAAAGAAAGTGGTAATGTGAACAAGGAAAGTTTAAGAATGATGACCCACGGGGGCTGCCATGACGAGGCTTAGCTAGGATGGCTGAGGAGCACACATGTGGTCAGTAGCACAGGTCATGCCAGCTGTGGCAGGGGCTGCTGCAGGGTGATTCTCCCTCCAGCCCCACCGAGCCCTCCCAGACTTTGGTGGTGGCAACCCAGTGTCTCACCGAATAGCTTAAATCTGAGAAGCACAGGGGAGCTTGCCTGAGGCATGCGTTCTGGAGTGCAGGGGAACGGCCGCAAGAGCCATTGGGGCAGCCTCACCCCTACAGGGAGGCCAAGCCAGCCCCAGTCCCAGCACAGAACAAAGAGGAACATCACTGCAGGTGGAAAAAACATATAGTTAAAGGACCCACCTCTGCTTTCTGAGAGTGTTCAGAGAAGGGTGAATCGGAGCTGAGAGTCAATAAATGGGTTACTTGCATAGAACATGATTTGAATCACCATTATCTGAAATCAGAATAAACTATAATAAGGAGAGCAACCTGGGAGTGCCACAGACTAAAGAAACTGACAAATAGAACAGAATGAGAGAGAAATAAGCCCCGAAATAGATGACAAATACACATACAAAATACATAAAATGCATATATACACATATGAGGGGGGGAGCCAAAAACAAAAAGACAAAAAAAAAAACCAGAATTACATTTTGGAGACCCGGCCCCCTGTGATCCAGGCTTCCCCTGCTAGGTGAGTGTTCCAGGAACCCATTGGCATCCGTGCACCAGCTGGTGGTGTTGGGAGAGGCTGCTTTCGGTTTCAGTGAATTTTTTGGAGATTCTTTCAACGTGCTTGCCCATCTCATAGTGGGTGATTTATGAGCGCACCTGCCCACACCGTGCTAAGTGTTCAGCAGTTTTTGACCAAAATTGGCACGGGCCAGGTGCAGTGCCTCATGCCTGTAATTCCAGCACTTTGAAAGGCTGAAGCAGGAGGGTCACTTGAGCCCAGTTCATCAAGATCAGCCTGGACAACATAGTGAGATCTCATCTCTACAAAAAAAAAAAAAAAAAGTTAAAAAAATTAGCCAGGCATGGTGGTGCATGCCCGTAGTCTCAGCTACTTGAGTGGCTAAGGCAGAAGGTTCACCGGAGCCCAGCAGGTTGAGGCTATGGTGAGCCATGATCGTGCCACTGTACTCCAGCCTGGGTGACAGTGAGACTCTGACTCAAAAAACAAAACGAAACAAAATAAAAATGGTATGACCCCCATGCCCCACCCTCCCTATTCACCCATCTCTCCCAGAGTGACTTTTTTTGTTTGTTTCCCCAGATGAAAAAGTCCTCAAAGGGAAATATTTTGCCAACATGGAGGAGATGAAACAAAAAAAATCAGAAGCTTTCAAAGGCATCAAAGCTGATGAGTTCAAAAATTGTTTTGAGCAGTGGAAAAAGCATCTCAATAGGTGGATTGCATCAAACAGAGAGGACTTTGAAGGTGACTAGAGTTTAGACATGTAAAAACAAACACACAATTTTTAATAAATAAATTCCGGGTATTTTTGGGTCCCCCTCAAATGTATATATACCCACACGCATATGTAAATTTAATGTAGGAAAGACGTACCATTTGAAATCATAGAATAAATAAATCATTGCTTTTTTATTTTAAAGATGTGGGGTACAATTCAGGATTAGGTGTGCAAGTGGTCATCATACAGGTAAAATTTGGGCCTCCCTTTGGTTTGGTCCCCACTTTGCCTGGTTTGAGATCAAGTACTCTTATTGATGTTACGTTCCACCCACCCCGGCAGTACCCCACTACTGCCACTCCCTTTCTTATAGTATTATGGTAATGTTCAGGGTCTGCTTATGAGTGAGAACATGTGATACTCGGTTCTTTGTTTCGGTGATAGGTCACTCAGTATTATAGATGCCAAGTCCATTCAAGTAGCTGTGACGTCCATATGTTTGTCCTTTATGGCTATGTACTATTCCATTGTGCCTATGTATCATATTTTTTTAATCCAGTCCAGTCTTGATGAAATCATTACTTTTTAAGATTAACACAACGTTAGACTCCCGTTTCACATCAAACACCAAAGTAAACTTCAGATGTATTAAGCAACTGCATTTCAGAAAGCTAGATCTTTTTTTTTCTATTTTTTTCTTTTAAAGATGTGGGGTGCAATTCAGGGTTAGGTACATAGGTGGTCATCGTACAGGCAAAGTTTGGGCCTCCCATTGGTCCTCACTTCGCCTGGTTTGGGATCAGGTACTCATGTTAGTATTATGTGCCCCCTCTCCCTGCAAAGCTAGATCTTTTATTTATCATTACATTGCTTTTCCTGACCCTGCCAGTCGAGCACAGATACCCCATGGCGTCAGAGTAGCAAACAGAACTAATGGAGGACAGAGTCCTTTTCACCGAGTGGAAGGAGAGGAACCTGGAAAACAAGTCAGCTCTGGAAGCTAGAGCATTTCAACGAGGAACACCCAGGCTGGCGGGGAAGCGACCCAGACACAGAGTGGCAAGGGTGTGGCAGGACAGCAGCGATCTGGGTGGTGGAGCCGCCACACCCCTGCAGGGAGGGAGGAGCTCTGTGACTTCTAATAATTCCAGATATACCACATGTGGAAGCATCACATGGTGGCTGAAGGATTGAAAGAGCCAGTAGAAACATCATGACGCTGTGAACAGCACGATCCCTCACTTTCTCGCAGGGCGATCCCGGTAGACAGAGCAAGAGACTTTGCTGGAGAACTGGCTGCCACTCGCTGAGACATCCACTCACAACGGCACAAAGGGAGAACTCCTTGACAGGCAATCCTTCCAGGGACGTACCTTACTTTCCCAGAAACAAAGGACAGATGTTACAGTGACCTGTCTCTGAACAACATCACCCGAATTATGTTTCTTCAACCACTGATAAAATGTCTGAGGTGCAACAAGTTCATAACATAAAAGGCAATTCTCATCTCCCCCCAGAGGCTGTGTGTGGTCTGGGATGTAGCTCATATGCTTGAATATAGGTGATATTCACATAGCTTAAGAATGAATTCAATTTACTAAAGAAACTCACTAAGAATTGCTCAAAAACAGAAAGGTGAAATGTCTGTCTGAACACAGACACTATAAAGACTTTCGAAACTTAACAGCTAATGAAAAAATAATCAAAGAAAAGTGACATATGACCAAAAATTGCAAATCCCGTACGTGAAAAGACTCACAAATAGAATTTTAAGGATGAATTTGAGAAGAAAAATTTGCAAAATCCAGGATAAATTTAGGCTATTATTAATATATAAAGAATTATTGCAAATCAGTAAGAGAAATGAAAAATCAGTGAAATATATTCGGCAAAATATATCAAAGACTTCAAAAATAAATCTAAGTAGACAGTAAATATACTAAATCATTAGCACAATGATGTTTAATTTAACACAAATGAAAAGAAAAAATTTTTTTGTCAAATTAGCAAACTTTTTTTTTTTGAGTCAGAGTCTCACTCTGTCGCCCAGGCTGGAGTGCAGTGGCATGTTCACCGCCACCACAGCCTCAACCTGCTGGGCTCAGGTAATCCTTCCGCCTCAGCCTTCACAGAAGCTGGAACGAAAAAGCACACGCCACTACACCCAGCTGATATTTTGATTTGTGTAGAAACGAGGTCACACCAAGTTTCCCTGGCTGGTCTCAAACCCCTGGGCTCAGGCAATCCTTTCACTTCTGCCTCCCGAAGTGCTGGGATGACAAACATGAGCCACCACACCTAGCTGTGTGTTTTTATTTTATTTTGCTTTATTTTATTTTATTTTTGAGTCGGTGTCTCACTCTGTTGCACAAGCTGGAGTGCAGTGGCACAATCATGACTCGCAGCCTCAACCTGCTGGGCTCAGGTGATCCTTCCGCCTCAGCCTTCCAAGTGGCTGGAAATACAGGAATTCACCACCAAGCCCAGCTAATTTTTGATCTATTGTAGAGACAAGGTCTCGCCAAGTTGTCCAGGCTGGTCTTGAATCCCTGGGCTCAGGCAATCCTCTTGCCTCTGCCTCCCAAAGAGCTAAGATGACAGGCATGAGCCTCCGTGCCTGGCCAGTCAACATCTTTTAACTCTGTCAAATGTCTTAGAATTATATACACTCTATCACCCAGCAACTCCACTTCTATGACTTCATCTGAATGCAACGACAGTGAGTAGTCCCAAAAGTGTATGGCCAGAGTTGTTAACGACAAAAATATTGTAATATCCCGAAGACGAATATACCTTGGAAGTCCAACAACAGGGATCAGTGAAACACATGTTGGCCATTTCCTGTAACAAGAGATACACTATCGTGTTATAGTTAACAGCACAGAATCTCATTTTAAATTATCTGGATTTAAATCTGACTCTTGAGATTCTGACTTTTAGAGCCTTGGCCAAGTTATTTTCCCTAAATGCAGCATAAATGGGAATCCCCGTGGGGCTAACATGAAGATTGTCATGAACATTAAATGAGATACTCCAGCAATGGACTCGTCATGTAGAGTCTAGCACTGGTGCCAATGAAAATTAACTATCAGTACTTTCTTTTAATAGTGTATCATGAAAACATTAAAATAATGCCTCAGTAGGCCATGAAATCAAATGCAAGAATGTTTACGATATATTGGGAATGCGAGAAGTAGAGCATAAAATTTTGTGTAAAGTGTAATACAAGTTGCATCAGAGAAACATAATATAGGTGTTAAAAAGCCAGGAAACTGTACATCAAAAGGTGATCTCAAGAAGACTGTTTTCTCCTGGGTAATTTGCTACATTTTCTGCATTTCTCTGCAATGCATGGCGATTTTGTAATAAAAACATCTCATACAACAAAAACATTAGGCTGGGCATGGTGGCTCAAGCCTGTAATCCCAGCACTTTGGGAGGCCGAGGTGAGAGGATTGCCTGAGCCCATAGGTTCAAAAACAGCCCAGGCAGCTTGGTGAGACCTCATCTCTACAATAAAATTTTAAAAAGTTAGCCAGACATGGTAGCACACACCTGTTATTCTGGCTACTTGGAAGGCTGAGGTAGAAGAATCGCCTGAGCCCAGCAAGTCACCACTGGGGCGGCCATGAGCATGCCACTGCACTCCAGCCTGGGCAACAGAGTGAGACTCTAACTCAAAAAAAAAAAAAAAGAAAACAGAATTTGGCTGATTGCGTCCAGTTTTCTCCTCCTTGACTGTCACAGAAGAGTGGACATTGTTTTATTCCTTCAGAATTGCAGCACTTTCATTTTTCAACAAATTCTTTCTTGTAGGCCACGATTAGGGCCAAGCAGCATTCTCTCTCCACTGCCTTCTTTGCTTCTGGCAGATCAGGAAGGCCTTTCAAGAAAGTGTTTTGCTGGTGATAACTGATTTAATGCTAGTATCACTTTTAAAGCAATGTTTTCATTATTTTTTTTCTTGGAGCCCTTATAGGGTCAAGGGAACAGACATATTGACCCTCTGTTGATTTGCCAGTCTTGCAGGAGAAATTCTTTTTTTGTTAGAAATGAAAAGTTGACATGGCATTTAAAGGTGTGTTTGAATATTAACTGCCTAAGCAACAATTATACCATAATGCTAATAATAGCATTTTATTGTAGAAAATATTTACAACGAAAACTCCCCCAAAATAATAATGATATTAATAAGATAGTGATATTTTAAGCACATAATAGATGACCACCAAATATTTGTCCAACAAAATGGAACTGAAAAAGGTACCAGAAGATGACGTGCAAAATTTTCATATTGAACATAAGTTGCTCTTACATTTCAGAAATGTTGTATATTTCATTATTTTTGCAAGAAAGATGCCCATAAAGTTTTTACTTAGGGAATCTGGGACCCATATTTTAACTGTCACTGGGCTGGTACTGTTCGTGGCATGCTTGACAACAGCAGTTAGTGACACATTTTTCTCTTTATAACAAGCATCCCTGCATCTCTGCACATTCTGCAAGAGTCTCAGTCTGCACTGTTCCCTTACAGCCTCATTCCCACTCCTTAACACTGCAAGAGTCCCTGTTCTGACACCATCTGCCTATATCAGCTAGGATTAGGTTTGGCTCAATATAACAGAAAACGCAACACAAAATAACACTGGCCGTTTTAGAGAACGTCAAGGAGTCTGGAGGTAGGCAGCCCATAACCCGCGAGGAGTTCCATGAGGTCTTCAAGAGCCTTCCAACTCAACACTCAGTCATCTCTAGAGGGTGTGCATGACTTCATGACCCAAGATGGTTGATGGCGCTCCAGCCAGCACAGTTGTTCCAGACAGCATGGTGCATGATGGCCATGCTGCCTTCTTCCTCTAGGGAGATTTGCTCACAGCACTTCTTTTATATCTGTGTTAATTATCTACTGCCATGTAACAAATTATGCCAAAACTTAGCAGCTTAAAACAGCAAACTTTTATGATCTCACAGTTTCTGTGGGTCAGGAATCCAGAGACAACTTTGCTGGGTGCTCCTGGCTCAGGGTAGCCCACAAGGCTGCATTCAAAGTGTTGGCAGGGTCTACAGTCATTTGAGGCTTGCCCGGGAAGGAGTATTTCTGGATCACTCACGAAGCTGTTGGCAGCCTCAGGTCCCCGTTGGCTGTTGGCCAGAGACACCGGTTCCTTGCCATGTAGGTTTCTCCATAGAGAAGAAAGATTGCAACACAGAAACCGGCTTTCCTCAGAGCAAAGGGGTGAAAAGCACACTCCAACATGGAAGCCAAAGTCTCTTGTGACCTAATCTAGGAGTGATATCCCCATGCCTCTGTCATATTCTATTCTTTAGAAATGAGTTACCAGGTCCAGCCGTACTCAAGAAGAGGATTTCCCCAAGAGATGACTATGAGGAGGCAAAGATTGTTGGGGACCATTTTAGAAGCTGCCTGTCACAAAATCTCATTATACAAAACATGGCCACATATCCTGGAAGGGAGTTTGGGACACGCAGTTCTTAGTTATTGTTAAGTCTGGGAGGATTGTCAGGTCAGTGTGCTGAGCCGGTGGCACAGGTAAGATGCAAAGAATCTCATAGAAGTTCGGTTAGAAAATATAGTTTATTTAGAAAGTAAATGACAGAGAGAGAGAGTGAACGAGAGAGAGAGAGAGAGAGAGAGAGAGAGAGCGAGAGAGAGAAGATTCACCTCCCCAATGTAGGGGGGCAAAGCTTAGAAAACATGGCAGCGGCCATAGCTCAAAGAGCACATGGCCACACCAGAGTCTAGTAAAGCAATGGTGACTGGCTGTTCATGGTTGAATCCTTTTAATCCTTCGTTAAGGTGGTTGGGTGGTGGTCTGCTCTACATCATCATGAAGGGGCAAGTAGGCGCAGGTACTGATGTCAGGGGATGGACAGCAGGCAGAAGAGTGGGTTAGACTCATGATTGCGGCCTTGGTGGGATCTGTCTGTGTCACGAAGTCCATGAAGGTCACAAAGGGCTGATTAGGTTAACTTGGGTCTTATGGATGGAGGCAAATACTTGAACTAGAGAAGTGAATTCACACAAAACAAGCTGGGGTGGGGGATTGTAAAACCGTGATCAATAGCTGCCTCTGAGAAACCAGTTCTAGACTTGGCTAGTGATTAGAGGGTAAGTTAAGAGAAAAACATGAGATTTAGGCAATATTAAAATGACCGCTAATTGGGTATATAAATCCATGTTATATCCTTTCAGTTATGTTCTAATGTGCTTAGCTAAGACTCCAAATTCTGCTACTATAAGAGAAGGGAGCCGGGAGTGCTGACTCACGCCTATAATCCCAGCACTTTGGGAGGCCGAGGTGAGAGAATTGCCTGAGCGCATGGGTTCAAGACCAGTGTGGGCAACTTGGTGAGACCTCATCTCTACAAGAAATCAAAAAATTAGCAGAGCATGGTGGCGCACGCCTGAAGTTCCAGCTACTTGGAAGGCTGAGGTGGAAGGATCGCCTGAACCCAGCAGGTTGAGGCTGTGGTAGCTGTGAACATGACACTGCACTCCAGCCTGGGCAACAGAGTGAGACTCTGACCCAAAAAAAGAAACAAAAAAAAAGAGAAGGGAGGAATCACTATTTGGTGGCAACCAGGATTTGATGCCACCCCGACGGACACTGCTCTTTGCCCCACCGTCTCCTTGTTCTCCTGCCCTTCTTTCTGTTCTACCAGAGTCTTTGTCCTAAGCCCTTTGTTCAACAGAGACCTCCATACTTACCATTGTTATACAAGAGCATTAGTTCAAAACCACCATCTTGTTGACTCACGGTTACCAGATGCTCAGGAACTAGGTGTTTTACTCATGTTAACCCCTAAGCCCCCCTTCCAGGTCTAACCTAACATCCAGATGATCATCTCTTTCTTTCTCACATCTCTTGGAGCTTTCTCTTTCTGTCCATTCCCACTGCAGCTACCCTTCCACTGACACTCAGCACAGCGTATCTGCAGATAATGTGGTCCTTGCTCACAGTACCGCTTCCTTAAACCCATCCTCCATAAATAATCCTGTGATGAGTCTTCCTAAAGATCCACAAAAAGGCACAATGAGAAGAGTTCTTGGATAGGAATTTGGGAACTTGGGATCCAGGCTTAGCTTTGCTCCTTACAAACTGTGTGGGACCTCACCAAGCCCACAAGCTCTTCTGAGACTCAACTCCCTCAGCCGTGATGCTAAGATGAAGTCATGTCGCAAACACAGTAAAGTTCCTCCGTGGAGGAAGGGAGGGAAGGAACACATGTGGAAGCGACCTCCAGTCCCTAAGGCCCCATGCTCTCTGAAGTGACATACACTGACAGTTCAGGGCCTTGAATGCAGGGGGGGCACATGCTTAGCCCAGCAGCTGACAAAACGGAAGGGCAGGAGACCCCCCCATCTCCTGGCTGGGTACACGGTGTTTCACTGCTGTAGGACACGCCTTCTCAACTTGGAGGCCATCAGTGACTGCCCATTGTCTGTTCATTTACTTATCAAGTACGTGTTGAGCGCTTGCCAGGGCCAGAGTCTCTGCTGGGTGCTTAGGGAAAGGAAGGTGGACAGGATGGACTTGGTTCTTGCCCTCGGAGAATTCAAGTTGAAGGGAAAGCCCTGCAGGTTAAGAAGCAGTAACAGTACGTGAAATATGTGCTTGGTACAGGCTACCATGAGAGTACTTTATAGGAACACTTAACCTGGTCTGAAAAGATCAGAGAAAAATTACTAGGAAATAAAGTCCAAACTTCTTTTTTCTTCCAAACCCTCTGTGGTCTCATCTCACCTTCGTTTTGTTTTTATTTTTTCTGTATTTCTGCGTTTCCTCCTTAAATACCTTGCTCTCCAACTAACTGCATCCCAGCCTGTGCTGAATACACTGTTATAAGACCATGATCTTCCTCCAGATTGGAAGACACTCACCCTGGAGCCCCTCTCTGCTACTGTTGAGCCATAGATATCCATCTCCAAATAATATTTCAGACGTTGGGAGCTTCTCCTTCTGGTCTGTCAATAAAACTTCGGGGCCAACGGGCTTGTCTTCTTTAAACCCATTTCAAGCTCTATTGCTCAGCCACTGCACGACAGTCTATGACCTACAAAAGGGCGTATGGGGTCGTTTTAGGGTACCATCATTTGCTCCAAGGAAGTTCATCAATGACCCCTCAAGGGATCTGGAGAAGCTTAAAATCCATTGAGATGGAAAAGCATGCTGAGGTGCTGATGCATATTCTAATAATAGCACCTAGGTCCCTTGTAGCATCAGGCATGGGTGCATAAAATAGATTGAGTCCAATGGTGCCCGTTATATATTCATGCTGTCTGCCATTAGTGATGGGTGGGAACTCGAACCAAGCCGTTTCAGCACTGCCTCGACAAGCCCTGCTGCCAGGAAGTGGCTCCCTCAGTCAACCATGCACCTCGAGGTCACCTCAAGTGTCTCCATCGATCCTATTTCAGCCAAATGCTTGATCTTCTTCCAACAGTACGGTCCTTTCTGAAAAGAGTTGCAGATGCAATCCGACGTTTGGAAGACCGGGTAGGTCAGTGGCTGAACTCGGGTCTTTGCTTGGCTCCTGCCAGCCACCTGCCGCATGGCCCACCGCAGACCATGGGGCCACTCACGCCTGCTTTCTTGATCATGAACCAGAAATTGATAGCTCAGGGGAAGTAGGTACCCAAGAGGGTCTGTGAAATCCACAGAATGCCTTGGGAGTTGTTATAGAATTCAAGTTCATTGCTAGTGATATCAATCAGCCACTTTTCCTATTACATTATTCATGTCAATTAATGAATATAATTAGCAGGACTCAACAATTTTGTCCCCTTTGTCCTTATTCCCTTTCTTCTTATTTGCATTTAGTCTTTTCCTTGGCGGTAATCAACCACACATGCATCCCTCGGGGAAAAAGCAGCACGTTCATCATCACCTGTTGTTAAGCGGATTCTTTCATTTCTGAGAAAGAAACCCTCCCCAAACTATCTCTGCTCTTTGCCATGCTTTAATGCGTTGGTGGTTGGTAATTGTTCTTGCCGTTTCTTCCCATAAAAAGCAGAGCGTCTGAAAGCCAACAACACTTGAGCATCTTTTTCATGCCGCATATAATAACTCATTCACTTTGAAGACACGAGGATCAGCTTCCGTAATGGACTCACCGTTCTCTTCAGTGCAAGACTGAGGCATAGACATAGTCTGGGACAGTCTCAAAGCTTGGTGTGGAATTCCCATGCAGCGGTGGCCCCATCGCCAAACTGGGAGTCAGGGAGATGGTCAACTGACCTTAGACGACAATCTTATGGGGGTGGCAAAGCCTGCCTTGGACGCCACCTTCTACCTCCTGTTTTTACCCCCCAGCAGTGTCCTCCTGCGTCCGCAGCTCCCGTGTCTCTCAGCTCTGTCCCCACTTGACCTTCTCTCCTGTCCTGTGAATGTTCTCGTATTCCAGTATTTCTTGGAATCCTAGATCTCAGAGTCGGGAGGGAACGTGAGCTGTCTGGTTCCAACTACCAACCCATGCATGCATTCTGCATGCAACACTTGTCAGTGACTTCTGGCCTCGTTGAAATCTCCCCATGTGGGAGATTCAGGGCCCTGGGAGTGTCCACCTCATCATAAAAGATCGAGTAGAAGAATGTTTCCATTGAATCTGTATCTGCTAACTGTTCATTTCCACTTGTGACACTTTATTCCTGTGTTTGTTTGTTAGGAAGAACCTTTAAGGATAACTCTAAGGGTTTCCGGAATACAATGTGCAGTGAACCACACGGGGTCTGAATGTACATGCCCCCCCCCAAGTTCATGTGCTGAAATCATAACCCCCGTGGCGATGGTGTTGGATGTGGGGCCTTTGGGAGTTAAATCCTTGAGCACAAGGGGTTCAGTGCCTTAATAAAGAGGCCCAAGGGAGCTTGTCTGTCCCTTCCATCCTGTGAGGACACAGCCAGGAGCCATCCAGGAACGAGAAAGTCGGCCCTCACCAGGCACTGGGCAGCATTTGCCCGGGCTTCCAATGGCATTGCTTCCCTCACCCACGATCCTGGACTACCAGCCCCCAGAACTGTACGAAGTCCATGGGGTTTTGTTACAGCAGCCTAAACAGACTCAGACAGCCCGCGTGCCTCTTTTTCGTCTTGGGGAGCCAATCTCCTCTCCAGCTGCGCTTTCCCCAGGGCCTGGTGCTGCCGCTCACCGGCCCTCGCGTCGTCTTCTCTCCCCTCCCTCCCGCAGCCTTTCAGTCACGCGGTCTCCCCCACCACGCTGCCTCCTGTCAGCCCTGTCTGGCCTCAAGTGACTGCCCTCCTTTCCCTCCCTCCGTAGAGATTTCACGGAGAGAGTCGCCCAGGCCCCTTCAGGTGTGTTCTGCAGACAACTTCCACCCCAGTTGCCACGTCCTTTTTTAAAACAGCCCTGCAGTGCCAGCTCCACAACAAATGAGCCAAAATCTGTGTGGCGACCCGCCATTTTTTTCTTTGGAAACAAAGCTACTCTAAGGCTTGGAAACCACCGAACTAGTCAGTGCTCCCAGTCTCCTCAGTCCTCCTCTAAAACTACAGGCTTTAAGGGCATCCGTGAACTCCACACTGACAAGACCATGGCCTCTTCTCTATGACAATTCCCCTTCTGAGAGCTGCCCTCCTTACTTTTGGGGGATCTCCTCCTTACTTTTGTCCCCTCCTTCTGTGTCCCTTTCTGGGTCTCTTCACATGCTCATGCATCAAATGACCCAGCTTCCCAGGCCATCACCCACGAGCCTTTCCCAATCTGCATGTGCTCCCAGCTACCACCTACAAATCCTTGACCCCCAGAGACCCGTGCTCCTCTCCACCTCTATTCATGACTAGCCACCAAGTCAACATTTTAGAGATAAAATCCACCAGACGTGGTGGCTCATGCCTGCCATCTCAGCACTTTGGGAGGTGGAGGCAAGAGGATTGCCTGAGTCCAGGGGTTCAAGACCAACCTGTGCAACATGGCGAGACCTCATCTCTACAGTAAATCAAAAAATCAGCCAGGCATGGTGGTATATGACTGTGATTCCAGCTACGGAAGGCTGAGGCGGAAGGACCGCCTACAACAGGTCGAGACTGAGGTAGCCGTGAGTATGCCACTGCACTTCAGCCTTGGTGACAGAGTGAGACTCTGCTTCAAAAAAAAAGAGAAAGAAATAAAATCCTCCCCGGGGTTTCCTCCCCAACATGTCTTTCCATTTTGGGATCACAACACAGTAAGGATGCTTTCAACGCTAACAGAAAACCCAGCCACCATTGGTTTAACAAGAAAGAAAAAGCATTGTTTCATATAATGAGCATTCTGGAGACAGGCCAGCACCTTGATGGTTACCTCAGAGGACATGACATCAGGCAAGACCCCACTTCCTTTCTTTTTTCTTGCTGCCCTGCTTAGCACATTGGCTTGTACTCAGACTAGCCTCCCCTGAGACGGTGCTGCCATCCCAGCCATCACCTCCAGACAGGGTAGTGTCATTGTCAGAAGAGCGGGGCGATTTCTTTTCCTGTGTCTCTTCGTACCAGCCAAGAAAACCTTTCCCAGGAGCCTTTTAGAAGACTTCTCCTCTCATCCCACCTGCCAGTCATGTTAGATGCACTTTGCAGAATCAGCTACTGCAGGTTGGAGAGGGAGGGACCCCTGCGACCTGTCTGCCTCTCTCCCACCCTGTGGTCACCTTGAGGAAGGTGTGGTCCGAGTAGATCAGGGTCTCCTAGAAAAGCAAGCAAAGTCATTGAATCCCTTATGACTATATGTGGCTGATTTAACAAAGACCCTACTCAGTCGTGGTTAAACAGACAACACACTCCAGAGGCAGACGAGCTGGGACAGTTGTCTCAGCCTGCGAACAGAGGCCTGGCTGCTGCTTGGTTTCTGTGCCTCTGTGTGGAGCTTCCATGCCAGGCCCAGTCACCGCATCTGCGTTCCCAGCAGTAGGGTGATTCCCAGTCTAGGCTTTGCTCCCAAGGGACCAGGTCTACTGGGTGGTGACCAGCCCATCTTCCGCGTGTGAATGGTTGTACAGGACGCCGACAGTGTCTTGCCGCTCTCATGTTCTCCCAAGCCATCCAAACTAGAAGCCAAACACCTTTAATTGTTTCCTCGTTTCGTTTGACATATTCAATAGGACACTGATCCCCGATGATTTCGTCTGCGGCCGACTTAACAAACGTTTTCCTTTATCGCAATTTCCACGACTCCTGCCTTAGATCAGCTCGTATGATATCTGAAATCTTGTAACAGCTTCCGACCGGTCTTTTGTCTCCAGACACTTATTTCAGTCTATTTCCCACACCTCCTTCTCTTTCTGAAACACGGCTCAGATTTCCTAGCACAACGACACCGGCTCTCGGCATGCGGAACAAAGCTGCGCCCCAGCATGCCCATCAGCACCCGCAGCACTCTGACCTCGGCTGCCTCCCACTGCTCCCTGGAGTTCAGCCACACCGGGCCAATCTGCCTTGAGCCAACCATGTGACTGATGCGTTGGTGATTTTTGTTTTGATGATGCTCGAGGGAGGGACCCCCCAAAACCTGGAATTATCTTTCGGAGGGCAGGCCTCTTGCAGTACGGTCTTCTGGCACGAGGTGGGTGTTCTAGGAACCCATCGGCATCAGTGTCCCAGCTAGCATTGTTGTGAGAGGCTGCACTTGACGTCAGTGAATTTTTTCTTTTAGATATTTTCAGTGCGTTTGCCCATTTCATGACGGGTGATTTACAAACGCATCTGCCCACACCACGCTGAGTGTTCAGCGGTTTTTGACCAAAAAACAGCACCACATGACCCCTGTGACTTACCTTCCCTATTCACTTGATTTCACTCCAAGTGACTTCTTCTTTGTTTCTCCCAGTGAAAAGAGTCCTCAAAGGAAAATGTTTTGCAGATAGGGAAGAGTTGAAACAAAAAATGGCAGAAGCACTAAAAAGCATCAAAATTGATGAGCCTAAAAACTTTTTTGAGCGGTGGAAAAAGCATCTCAGTAGGCGTATTGCATCAAATGGAGAGTACTTTGAAGGCAACTGAAGTTTAAACATGTAAGAATCAATATTCAATTCTTAAAAATAAATTCTGGAGTTTTGGGGGTCCTCCCTTGTATGCCAGTATGCTGCTGGCATATCATTTTCCTCTTGCTCTGAAGCTGCCAAATGCTTCCAGCCCATGAGAATTCAACATACTTTCCCACATTATGTCTATTCTGCAATGTGTATGTTTTATTCAACTATGGCACTCACGTAGTTCCATGATCTGGCATAGTTTGGGCCCATGATGGCTGACTAACTGTATGCACATTGTGTCCTTGGACTGATCGCAGAAGAGCAGTGGGGAAACGATCACCTGGCCTTAAAATGCAGGTTTGAAGGGGCCCAATGCAGCTTCAAGGAAGTGATGGGAAAAACCAAGAGTAGCCATCATTAGATAACTAGGGATGGGTGGCAGTCCCTTGACATTGGAAAATCACTGGAAATATCACCGCAGGCCAGGGGGATTAACCGTTCCCTATTTAAGTTGAAAAGATGTTTAGACTGCACATACATCATGACCCCAGGGACTGAAGACAACTGAAAAGAAATAACCAGAACATGATACCAGAACACAGCTCCCAAATGTATGTGATCACAGCCCCTTTGTACGGGTTTAGTCCATGCTGCTTTCACTTCCAGGAATGCAGCCTGTCTCCAGTACTAACAGGCAGGGACAGGTTTACCATGGCGCTCATCAACCCTCAGAGAAGGACCCCCCGGGACAGGTCCTCCGTGAGGCTCATGGAGGGGCCAGAGCTATAGGCTCATGTGGCTGGATAGATATTTCTTCATAATTTTCAAGTGACAGAAAATTACAAAAATAGATACCTTGCTACTGTGTCATCCAGCGAACCAGTCTGAGTTTAGACAATCGTCCCAGCAACGTGCAATGGCAAAGTGGTTCCATTTAGGGGCACAAGCCATGTTGGCTTTCGCTCTCTTTTTGACTCCTTCCTCTGATACAGTCTTGGTCTTCCTGCAACTTTTACGATCTCGATGTTTTTGAAAACTACACTGGTTATTTTACAAAATGCCCCTCAATTGGGGTTCAGTGGATATTTCCTCCTGATGAGATTCAGTTTGTGAATTTTTTGCAGGTCCCGCAGAAGCAGTGCTGTGTTCTCGAGGTGACTTTGCAGATGGTGTGTGGTTTTCATTTGTCCTATTGATGGTTAGGGTTATTTTGATCATGACTGAGGTCGTGCTTGTTGGGTTTCTCTAGTTAAACTTACTATATTCTTCCCTTAGTAATTAGCATATTTTGTGAGGAGGTGTTTTGAGACTAAATGGAAATTCTTTTTTGTTGTTTCAATTTTAGACTCCGGGAGGATACATGCGTGTTTGCTACATGGACATGCTATGTAGTGGTGGGGATTGGGTCTCAGGTGGACCATTCCCCTGATCGTGAGCATTGTGCCCCATAGGTAGTGAAAATTCTTTTCTTCAACAAACTTTGGCCACTCGCTCTAGCACGTATTAACAACTTGAATTACTGCTGTGATGGTTGCCCAGATGTTTGCTAGTTCTCTCACCCACCTTCATTTATAAGTTGGCGTTCTACTGTAAGATGCTTCTTCTCCCCACTTATTTATGCCTCTATTACCTCATATCAGTGTGAACTCATGATTCTTGTTTTATTCAACGTGCGTTAAGCTGTTATTACCGTTCTTTATTTTGATCTCAAGTTGTCCCAGGTTGGCCGTGGGAACCCCTCTAGGCGGACTTCTCCAGATTGTGTCCTGCCCCCTTTTCCTTGAGCATCTCTTGCTTTCTAAAATAGCAGAATTTCCATGCTGGTCTTGTGATTTCCCTGCTGAAATCTAAATTGGAACCGAGAAGCTGAGCATTCCTCTGGGGATACAGCTCCTCCCAGACCCACCAGAGAGGAGCTGAGGGGTAGATGCAGGTATGCATGTTTCACATTTACATCTGTATTTATCTTACATCTTTATTTAATCTAATTTTTTTTATTTTAAAGATATGGGGTACAATTCAGGGTTAGGTATACAAATGTTCATGATGCAAGTACCCTTGTTGATGAGGTGTGCCCTCCCCCCTGGCAGTTTCCCACTACTGCCAATCCCTTTCTTATAGTATTACAATAGTTGTTCAAGGTCTGCTTATGAGTGAGAACATGTGATACTCGGTTCTTTGTTTCTGTGATAGCTCACTCAGTATTATAGCCTCTAAGTCCATCCAAGTTGCTGCAAAATTCATAACTTCGTCCTTTTTTATGACTGCATAATATTCCATCGTGTATATGTACCACATTTTTTTGATCCAGTCCTCTTTCGATGGGCAGCATGGTTGGTTCCATGTGCTTGCTATTGTGAAAACTGTTGCAGTAAACATGCATGTGCAGGTATCTTTCTCATAGAGTGATTTGCGTTCCTCCAGGTATATTCCCAGTAGGGGGATTGCGGGGTTGTATAGGAGGTCAATTTTTAGATCTTTTAGAAATCACCAAACTGTTTTCCACAGAGGCTGTACTAGTTTACACTCCCACCAACAGTGTAGAAGTCTTCCCTTTTCCCCGCATCCTCTCCAGCATCTGTTGTTTCTGAGTTATTGATGATGGCCATCCTGACTGGAGTTTATCTTCCGTCTTTCCAATAGGAGTTCACACCAATAACTCCAATTCCAGTCCAGCACTGCAAGGTTCTCCTTAGCACATGATAATTCTGTTCTCCGACAGCAGGAAAACCTGACAACCGGAACCCCAATCCATTTACTTTGAGGATCAATTCTCCTTTATGTCATCTGTCTTCCCTTCCCCGACCCCCACCACACAGACACCCCCTCACACCATGCCCAGACTCCACCCACCCATGCTCTGGCCTTCTCCTTACCATATTTGAATCCAGCACCTATTCCGGGCAAGCCCTACCACCACTCCATTCAACCCCAGGTTCAGACTCTTGGACCCAGCACCTGCCCCGGACCTCCTGGACAGCCTTCCAGCCTCCCCTCAGCCCCCTCCCCAACAGATGCCCTCTCCCTTAATCCCACCTTGGGTGGGTGGCTGTTGCCACCCCTCCCCCACCTTGCTTGGTTCCAGCCGAAGGTTTCTGGACTAAATTATTCAGGACTTAAAGGGGGGAGGGAGACGGGAAGGAGAGGAAGGTGCAAAGAAAAGGAGGAGGGACTTCCGTGCTTTCACAAGCGAGGATGCTTGTGTTGCCATAAACTTGGGAATGTGGGTTATTTTTAACCATAAAACTGTTTCAGGACGTGGTCCCTTCCCACATCAACTTCCAAAACTTTGTTTTTTGGGGTTTTCTGTTTTTGTTTTAGCGATGTGGGTACAATTCAGGATTAGGTATACAAGTGGACATGGCCCGGGTAAAGTCTGGGCCTCCCTTGGGTCCCAAGACTTTGAATAAAAGTAATACAAAGGCTTGTGGATATCGTGTTGGCAACACAATTAGCGAAGAAGAAGTCTTGTGACCCCCTGGGTTGCACAGCCTGGGAGTAGTCATAAGCTTGTCGGGGATGCTGCTGAGACGTCCAGCTGGAGTTGTACAAAGTTTGGGTATAGCAGACCGTATTTATGTGGCGCAGACATTATTAACTTTATTTTGCTAAATGAAAAGCACTCGTGCTTGACTTTCTTCAAGAAAGTGAAACAAATCTGTTCAGCTGTCACCTGCACACCACAACATTTGCAGTCCGGGGTTGTGGCAATGCAGCTTCAGAAAAGGCGAGGACAGAGACTTCCTACCGGGATCATCCGTGAGCTCACTGACCAGGTGTCCTGTGCAGCCCGCTTCTTCACTGTGCTGGAGACACAGCCAGCCCCACTGTTCCAGTGTTGTTGATGACTTTGGCATTTTGTAAGTTTCATCTCTCCCAGGTGGAGTATTTACACACACATACCAGCCTGGGGTTTTTTTTGTTTTTGTTTTTTGTCTGGTTGTAACAATCTGATCTGCTCATATATAAAGCTATTCAAGGTATGCAACATAGGTACAAAGAAGATGCAAACTGTTTTATTCAAAAGTGAATGAAGCTCAAAAATCACATTTAACTGCAACTTGTCAGTTACATTTCAATATTTACGAATATTTCAGTAGAACAAGTGACAAATTACAGATTCCTGATTTGGGTGTGTATATGAAGGGTACCTCCTTTTATCATATATAAGTCTGTTTATTAAAGGAACATTTTAAAATTCAGATCAAATTCATGAAATGGGAAATGTGATAAAGAAGAGTGATAAGTTCTATAAAAATTATTCTGACACTGAAAAGTAATTCATTCATAAGAAGAGGCAGATTTTGGTTTTTTGGGTTTTTTGTTTTTGTTTTAGAGATGTGGGGTACAATTCAGGATTAGGTATGCAAGCGGACATTGCACAGGTAAAGTTTGGGCCTCCCTTTGGTCCCAAGACTTTGAATAAAAGTAATACAAAGGCTTGTGGATATTGTTTTGGCAACACAATTAACGAAGAAGAGTGGTGCATGTGAACACTGAAAAAATATTAAGTTTCTAGCTGATTTGACACAAAATAACTGACACCAAGGAAGATGCAATAAAATTCATGACATGCCACCATAATGAAAACATTAATAACAACAGGCTAATGATGTCACTTATTCAAAGAGAGGTGAAATTAACCATTGCCAAAAAAAAAAGAAAGAACATATAAGGCCATGAAATCTTACAGCTCAGGTCTAAAAGACTCTTGGTAGATGGTTCCTCAAATTAGCAGCTTTCCTAAAAATGTACCTGGCATTGCTAACAAAGAGTTGTGAAGTGGAAACGTTTTCCCAAATGGATAATAATAACAACCAACTCTTATCAATCATAGTGGAGAAGTTAATGTTGTCTTTCTTTTGTAATATATTCTGTGTGGTAAAATTGTCAGCATTTGAGAGGCTGTCAAAGAGTTGAAGCCCCTAAGAAATGTGGGGGGAAAGTGTCGCAGAGTTTTGTTAGGTAGTGAATTAACTCAACATTTTGTGAGGATTTTGTAGATCATGTGAGGTGTCTGATATTTGTCAGTTTTTACACGTGTAAATTATTGTTATTTACTTTCTTAGTCTAAATAAATCTCCACCTTAATATTTAACTGCATGCATATAACTTTTATTAATGAGGTCCCCCCAAAAACATAATCCCCAGTCATACAAAGTCTGAATTTGCTCCTCGCAGTAAAAATTAAGCGACTTCCAAGCCTCCTCACATGCTGATCCCTGAGCCACCACGTGCCCTGCTCTGTGATGCTTATTATGGAAGACACAACTCATGACAGCCCCCTCTGTGAAGCCTCTCAGTCCCATTTCCATCCTCCACAGACAGAGCTTTCAGGGCGTGTTTACGTATCTCATGTGTAATAAGATATATGATCATGTCCCTTCTAACCCCCAGTGGACGTGAGTTCCTTGAAGGCAGGACAGTGCCATGTTGTCCCAGCTCCCAGTCTTACATCTGTTACCCAGCAAGATCCAGTACCTACTGGTGATCAAAGGCACATCTGAATGCGTTGCAGTGTCACACAGCAGGGTGACCTCTCACCACTCGAAGTTACTACAAGAGAGGACACGGGGCTTTTTTCCTCTTGGTCCTTCGACTTCTGGGTCTTTGCCTGGGCTCTTCATGCCTGTAAGCCGACTCTACAGTGGGTCTTCTGTTGGTGGAGAAATGAGTGTTTTCTGCTACTGTTGAGGTATCTTTTACAAACGAGAGATGTGCAGGGGCTGGGGGCAGGAAGGCAAGGCCAGTGTGCTCACAGGAAAGCTTGTCCATTCTCTGTGTTGTGGGCAGAGGCACAGACGTCTCTAGAAGAATCCCTTTTCATTTCTGGCCTGCACAGCCATCTGTCGGCTTCCTTCGCACACGAGGGCGTTTCTCCCGCCTGCTTCCCCTCCCTCCACAGTGTATTTCACTTCCTCCCTGATACCTGGCCAATCACACCTCCTCTGTTTCACCTCTTGCACAGCCTAACACAGACATGCGTGTCCCACAGAAGCCCTGTGTCAGGCCCATCTGCGCAGACAGTCCTGCCTATTGTCCTCATGGGTCCGTGGCCAAGCAGACTCAAAAGCCACACCTGCCTCTGCTCAGCCTTCGGTGTCTAGACTGGACGTGTTGTCACCCTCAGGATCACCCGTCCATACCTGTGGCCGTCCGCTGCAGGATTAACTGGAGCCTCCGTCGTTCATGGCAATGAGCTCTCCGCTTGGTACATCTGGGCTTTCCTCATTGAAACAAGGTCATGCTATTATCACTGACCTGAATGGTGTCATTAACACCTTGTGCACACTCAATATTCACTCATGCATTCTCTTATTCAGCAAACTGTCATTGAATGTTTTATGTCTTAGTGACTTTTTCTTTTTTGAGTCAGAGTCTCACTCTGTTGCCCAGGCTGGAGAGCAGTGGCATGTTCACGGTCACCCCAGCATCAACCTGCTGGGCTCAGGTGATCCTTCTGCTTCAGTCTTCCAAGTAGCTGGAACTACAGGCGTGCACTACCACGTCCTGCTAATTTTTTGATATATTGTAGAGATGAGGTCTCACTAAGTTGCCCAAGCTGGTCTCAAACCCCAAGCTCAGGCAATCCTCTTGCCTTGGCCTCTCAAAGTGCTGGGATTACAGGCTTGAGCCACCACGCCTGGCTGTCTTAGTGACTCTTAGGACGCTGAGGGCCCGGCAATGGCCTGGACTCATGCCTGTAATCCCAGCACTTTGGAGGCTGAGGAAGGTGGATCACATGAGCTCAGGAGTTTGAGACCAGCTTGAGCAACATAGCTAGACCTCATCTCTACAAAAAAATAAAAAGAATTAGCCAGGCATAGTGGCTTGCAGCTGTAATCCCAGCTACTTGGGATGTTAAGAAGGGAGGATGGCTTGAGTCCAGGAGGTCAAGACCAGCCTGGGAACTTAGTGAGTCCTGATCTCTACAATAAATTTTTTAAAAATTAGCTGAGTGTAATGGTGTGTGCCTATGGTTTCAGCTATTCGGAAGGATTGCTCAAATCCAGCAGGTAGGTCAAGGCTGTGGTGCCCGTGAGTGTGCCACTGCACTCAAGCCTGGGTGATAGAGTGAGACTGTGACTCAGAAAAAAGTTTTGCCTGTAATTACAGAGTTATGGAAAGCAGAACAGCTTTGGAGTCAGAAAACCTTGGGTTTGTATCTTGCCTGCCCACAACTGCGGTGACAGAGTTGATCTTGAACTCGTCCGGTCTTAGGTTTTATTGTGTGTGAGATGGGAGAGTAATATTCACATTCCAGTGTGGTTGTCTGGATTAAGTGATATAGCTTATCACTTAAGTCACGGCTGTTACTGACTTTGTCGTCTCCCGAGGAGGACGATGGAGACGTGGACTACACCCCGGGGACCTGCCGAGAGTGCTGCTGTGACCTTCCCCACATCAGACACCTCCCTCCTCCACGGCCTGCATGCACTCGTGTCTACATGAGGGGGGACCCCTCAAAAACCCAGAATTATCTTTTGGAGGGTGTGCCCCTTGAGGTATCTTTGGAATTTGTTCCTCCAGATCAAAGGGTCAGCCAAAGTTTTTAACTGGAATTTTGAGAGGATCTTATCACGATTTGTGGAAGAAATGTTCCAAGTTGTGGCAAAGGTTCTTCCACCATGACGACGCACCTGCCCACACCATGCTGAGTGTTCAGCAGTTTTTGACCAAAAAACGGCACAACTCCATGTTCCATCCTCCCTACTCACCTGATCTGGCCCGAAGTGACATTTTTTGTTTCCCCAGATGAAACAAGTCTCCCCAAAGGGAAATGTTTTGCCGATGTGAAAGAAGTGAAACAAAAACCGGCAGAAGCTTGAAAAGGCACCAACATGGACGAGTTCAGAAACAGTTTTGAGCAGTGGAAAGTGTCTTGATAGGTGTATTGCATCAAACGGAGAGACATTGAAGGTGACTGGTGTAAACATGTAAGAAGAAATACACAGTTTTTCATAAATAAATTGTTTTCTGGGGTTCCCCCTCATATCTACACCTGAGTTTGACCTCCTGCCTGGACTAACGCCACCCCAAGGGGACTGGGATCTCTTTGTCCCAAGTGGACACAGCGACCTACTCCTCTCCAGTGATCTTGCCCCTCTCGTCCTCCAAGGCACCCCTCCTGAGCAAACCCACTGGGCTTCTTGCTGTAACACCAGGCTGTCCAGAGTGCTTTATCTTCAGGGGTACGGCTTGTCTTGCCCTGCTTTATTTTCGGAAGCAGACGCTGTCTCCTTAAGTAGATTCCACAGTTCTACGGTAAGAGTCACTCTTCAGGGCTGTTGGTCCCACCCTGAATCCTGCAGGCGCTGGCTAAGTGGTACAGCTGTTGGAGCACCGTGTGTGTGTGTGCACGCACGTGTATGTTCATGTGTGCATGTGTGGGGATGGGGCGGGGGTGGGGAGAAGGGGGCTGGGAGTGGAGCTGGGCTTCTTGAATGAAAGGTGCTGACAAACATAACCTGTATTTCCCAGTTCCACACCAGTCCTGGGGAGGCAACAGGACCAAGAGGCTTTCAACAAGTGGGCGATCAGACCCCTGCCAGGCCTCCCCGAAGGCCCGGGACCTGCTCCTCCCAGTGTGCCTCCCCCCACAGCACCTGCTCAGGTGCCAGGCTGTTGCAGTGATTTCCAGCAAGCAGGTGGCTGTCAGCCTTCCTTCGTCATGCATGTGACACTGGTCAAGGAGGTCCTGGGAGGCTGACCAGAACGGCGTTTGCAGCGTGTGGCCCCACAACAAGTACTGACCACCTTGGGGCCATACTGGGGCATGTGCCCTGCCCACCCTTGGGTATCCCCAGTGACAGGTCCCACAGTCACCCTGCCCGGCCTGTGTCTTGCAACACCGGTGACCGGCTTCTCACGGGACACGCTTCCTCCCTGGGCTCTGGCGCTGGTCACTGCGTGCATCTAGGCTAGAGAGAAATCTGAGCATACAAACCTTGGTAACCTCAGAACTGCCCCTCTCCTCCCACAGTGACCCCCCTGCCCTGGGACCAAGCTTGTATACCTCCACTTCTCCTGGGTGAATTTCTTCCCATAATGCTCCAGGGCTCCTCTTGCAAATGACACCCCTGGCTCACAGGACTTCCCGGCTGGCCTCCAGGAATGTTAGTGGAAGATGGGGCTTTGCAGTGGCTTCCAGACCGGAGGTCTCCCTCAACACACCTGGGCTCGCTCAGGTCATTTCGAACAGAGAATTCTGATGAGTGTCCATGACCTGGGACGCTGCTCTCAGAGGTTACCCACCCCCCTTTAGTGAGTCAGAGTTGGGAGGGGATCTGGAATTCTCTCAGGTTACATCATAGAACCCTTGTTTAGAAAGACACTTCCTGCCTTAATTTTGATTTTTAAAAGCAGTCCTTAAATTATTTACTTAAGCAAAAGAACATTTAAAAAGTAGTCCTTAAATTAAATTATTTAAGCAATTAATCCTTGATAGTAAAGCCATTGAACTGGCTTGAATATTTTAGCCTAAATCCACATGACATTTGCAATTAGTAAGTGTTCTCCCATTTATGAAAAAGCTGCTGAAGAATCTGAAACTTAGCGGTCAGCGTCTTAAGACTTTTATTCTTTTCTTTTAGAATAGAGTTCAGGCAACTCATTCCTAAAGTCGGCAGATATATCAAAGGCCTGCCTTAAGAAGGCTGATTTACTGTCGTGCAGGCCAACATGAAAAGTTGGGAGGCAAAAATACCTTTGAGAATTTTGGAAAATGTTCACATTAGAAACTACTAGGAGAAAAACGAAATGTCAATAACTTCTCCTATAACTTTCATATCCCTCCCTACCGAAGAAAGGGGGGGAAAACGTATTTAGAACTGTGTTTAAATGTTTAAAGTTTGTTTGTTTGTTTTCATTTGGGACACTTTGAGGAGTTTGCTTCAATTTTTGACATATTGAAATTAAGTCACTGAAATTTTGAATGCATAATCTCGGTGGTTATAACACAGCTAATCTTGGTTAAGCCTGTAATGTGTTGCTTAGACAAAGACAGCTTAATCTTCTTAGTTCTCATCCCCAAGGAGAAGATTATGCATACGTAATCAGTAAAATCCTGACTGAAAACTGAACTAGGACTCTTACAGCTTCAGGAGCTTGTGAACTCCCCTAAACTTTCTTGGGGTCTCCAGAGGCTCGCGTCACTCGGCTCTTGTCTGTCTACAGGTAGGAAGTGCGTAGAAGTGAATCGTGATATCTTGCATACGTTTTTTTCTTGAACTCATTTGACCCAAATGAAGCAAACCAGGAGAAAAATATTCAGATGACAGCCCTTGCTTCAACGGCTTAGAGAGACGACTCCCCTGGACGTCAAATAGGGTCATGGCCACACGGCCCTGAACGTCAGAGACTTGGTAAATCCATAGAATAACGCACCTGAAGGTCAGACGGTCGCTCACAGAGGCAGATGGAGGGGGCGGAGGGGCACTGACAGCCGCTGACGAACACCAGAACGGAGGAGGCTCAGTAGAGTGTGTCATCGCATTAGATAATTATTGAAATAATTTATTCAAATCCGGCTATGCCTGCTTGGGAGGGAAATGGAGAGGTGTTAAAATAGCACCTGCCTGCCATCCCCTGCAATGATCACTGTCCCATGTGAGACGTGAGACGTGAATCTGCCCTGACCTGGATCTATCTCAGTTCCCTGTGACATCTTGCTGCGTAAAAGTTCATTGTGGTACCTACAGAGCAAATGTTATTTTCTCTGCTGTTTAAGCAAAGAAACAGAAATCCATTCCAATGCCTGAGGGTCATGAGAGATGGCTGGCTCGAAGAGGTGCCTTCCAGAGGGATTTTCAAAGTGAATTCCGAGCACCTCCCTTCTGTCTTGAGCTGGTTTTGGAGAACCACCCTGAGGGATCAATTATCCCAATACACAATCATCTCACCACCATTCATCTCAGTTCCCTTCATCTCTAAGAAAACAAAAACCAAAAAACCCTGTGATTTCACTTCTCTGTTCCATACACATTTGTTTTAAAACACAGGATCAGAAGACAGCTGCCTAGAAGCATTTCAAACATGTCTCACTCACTTAGAAGAACTAAAACTTCATTTAGACAGTCAGTCTTTGAATACGTCATCCAAGAGGGAATCTGAGAGTTCAACAGAAGAGTGAGAGGAAACCCCAAAGTCAAGAAAAGGAGACAGGCAGTTTGTGAAGCCAGGACCAGACATAAACCCCAGTATGGAAGAGAGTGAGTAAGGGGCTCAGTGGCCCACTTTTCCACTGGGGAATGGCATGATCCAGGCCACAGGTGAGCACCTTGATCCTCCCAGGGTGAGAAGTGAGTATGGTGTGGGCTCCTCCCACCAGCACTGGAACCAGACGCCCCCCTCCCCGGGACCTGAGTAGGATGGGAGTTTCCACAAAGCTGGGCGGGGGCTCCCACAGCCCAGGGCTGAGTTGCAGGCTTAGCAGGAGCTGCCTGGTCTAAGTGAACAGGAGGGCCAGCAACAGTTAGGACGGCAGAGGTAGCCCCTCTGGGACTAAAGCATAAGAGAGGCACAAGTCCCCCACCTGCCAACCAAAGCTGTGACCCCTGAGACCACCTCACACTCCCTGTAGCATCAGAAAATAAATTCACAATATGAATGAGAAAGTTACCAAGGAGGTTTATACCTTTTTCTTAAACAAAGGAAATTGTAGAATTGAAAAATTCATTGAAGGAAATACAAAATATATTTGAAAGCATCAAAAATACACTAACCCAATTAGAATTTTAAAAATTTGGAATTTGAAGACATGTCTTTTAAAATAATCCAGTCAGACAACTCATAGTATCAGAAAAATCAATGAAGAAACAATGGACTTAAATTTGACTTTAGACCAAATCGACCTAACAGATATCTATAGAACGTTTGACTCAGCAACCACCAAATATGGATTCTTTTCATCAGTACATGGAACATTTTCCAAGATAGGCCATATATTAGGCCACAAAACAAGCCTCAACAAACCTTTAAAAATTAAATTATATCAGGTGTCTTCTTAGATTACAGTAGAATAAAACGGAAAACCAATACCAAGAGGAACTTTGGAAACTATTCAAATATGTGGCAATTCAACAACATGCTCCTGAATAACCATTTGGGTCAATGAAGAAACCAAGACAGAAATGTAATACATTTAATGAGTCAAATAAAAATGGAAAATACAACAAAAACAGCGCTAAGAGGAAAATTTACAACAGCAAATGCCTACATCAAAAAAGTAGAAAAGATGACATGTCAGCAAACTAATGATGCACCTCAAGAAACTTCGAAATCAAGAACAAAATTAGCAGAAAAAAAGAAAGAACAAAGATCAGAGCAGAACTAAATGAAATAGAGCCCAAAAAGGAAAGAAAACAGGAAGGAGAAGTTGTTTCTTCCAAAAGATAAACAAAATGGATCAATCCCTAGCTAGACTAAGCTAAAAACAAACAAACAAAATGAAGAAGAGAGAAGATCCAAATAAAATCAGAAATGCTAGAGGAAATATTACAGCTGATACCATAGAAATACAAAAGATTATTAGAATTATGAATAATCATGTGGTCACAAACAAGAAAACCCAGAGGAAATGGATAAATTCCTGGAAACATATAACCTCCCACAATTGAACCAGGAATAATTAGAAAACCTGAACAGGACCAACAACAAGCAGTGAAAGTGAATTAGTATTAACAATTAAAAAAATCTCCCAACAAAGAAAAGCCAAGGAACAAATGGTTTTACAACCAAATTCTACAAAACATATGAAAAACTAGTGCCAGTTGTCCTGAAACTGTTCCAGAAAAACTGAGGAGGGAATTCTCCCTAACTCATTCTATGAGGCCAATATCATCCTGATAGCAAAACCAGACAGGGGCACAACAAAATAAGAAAACTACAGACCAACACCCCTGTTGAGCATAAATGCAAAAAACCCTCAACAAAATACTAGGAAACTGAATTCAACAGCAAAAATATAATTCACTATGATCAAGTGGACTTAATACCAGGATGCAAGGATGATACAACATATGCATATCAATAAATGTAATAACCACATAAACAGAATAAAATATAAAACCTATATGATTATTTCAATATACACAGAAAAAAGCATCTTATAAAATTCAGCATACTTTCATGAGGAAAACCCTCAATAACCTAGGCATAGCAGGAGCATACCTCAAACTCCTAAAGGCTATATATAACAAACCCAAAGCCAATATCATACTGAATGGAAAAACATAAAAACATTTCCTCTAAGAACTGGAACAAGACAAGGATGCCCACTTTCATCACTCCTACACAACATGAACTGGAAGTCTTAGCCAGAGCAATCAGGCAAGAAAACATAAATAAAAGGCATCCAAACTGAAAAAGAGGAAGTCAAATTATCCCTGTTTGCTGATAATATGATCTTATATCTAGAAAAATCTAAAAACTCTACCAAAAAAACCTCTTAGATTTGATAAGAGAATTTAGAAAAGTTGCAGGATACAAAATCAACATACAAAAATCAAAAGCATTTCTACACACCAATAACATATCTAGCTGAGAATAAAATCAAGAAGACAATCCCACTTATAATAGCTGTTTAAAAAAAGTAACCAACAGGAGTATATTTAACCAAATAGGTAAAAGATCTCTACAAGGAAAACTACAAAACATTAATGAAAGAAGTCATAAAAAACTTCCTAGGCTCTGAATCAGAAGAATTTTAAAAAATTATTATTATATCATTTTTGATTCAGAGGGTACACATGCATACTCATTATATGGACATCTTGCATAGTGGTGGGGATTGGGTCTCAGGTGGCCTGTTCCCCAGAGGGCAAGCATTGTATTCCGTAGGTGGTTTCTGAACCCTAGCTCCTCTATCCCCTCGCTCCTTATTGGTGTCCCCAGCGTCTATTATTTCCATCTTTGTGATGAGTGAGAGCATGTGGTGTTTGGTTTTCTGTTTCGAGTCAGTTTACTTAGAGTGATGATCTCCAGCCTCATCCCTGTTGCTGCGAAGGATATGATTTCATCTTTTCTGTGGCTATGTAGTATTCCATGATGCAAATACACCACATTTTCATTCCACATCTTTGCAGTTGTAAGCTGTGCTGTGATGAACATGCAGGTGCCGGTGTCTTTTTTATATGACTAACTCTGTTCCTTAGGGCAGATCCCTAGCAGTGGGATTGCTGGACCAAACAGTGGATCTACTTTTAGTCCTTTGAGTCCTCTCCATGCTGCTTTCTATCGAGGCTGTACCAATTTACACTCCACCTGATAGTGATTAAACATTCCCTTTTCTCCACATCCGAGCCAGCATCTATTGTTTTTTGATTTTTTAATAATGGCCATTCTGACTGCTGTAAGTTGGTATCTCATTGTGGTTTTAATTATATTTCCCTGATTATGAGTGATGTTGAGTATTTTTTCATAAGTTTGTTGGCAATTTATAGAGAAATGTCTATTCATGTTGTTTACCCGCTTTTTAATGGGGTAATTGGTGGTTCTTCGTTGTTGCTTTTTCTTGCTAATTTGAGTTCTTTGTAAATTCTGGATATCGATCCTTTGTCAAATGAATAGTTAACTAGTATCTTCTCCCATTCTGTAGGTTACCTGTTTTCTCTATTTTTTACTTCTTTTGTTGTGCAGAAACTTTTTAGTTTAATTAAGTCCTACTTAGTTATTTTAAGTTGCATTTGCTTTCAGGGTTTTAGTCATAAATTCCTTGCCTGGGCTGATGTCCACAGGAGTTTATCCTAGGTTTTCTTCTAGCATTTTTATGGTTTCAGGTCTGAGATGTAAGTCTTTAATCCACCTTGAGTTTATTTTTGTATACGGGGAGCAATGGGGATTAAGTTTCATTATTCTGCATGTAGTTATCCAGTTTCCCAGCACCATTTGTTGAATAGGGTGTCCTTTCGCCGGTGTATGTTTTTGCCTGCTTTGTCGAAGATCAGTTGGTTGTAGGTATTAGGTTTATTTCTGGATTCCCTATTCTGTTTCATTGATCCTTGTGGCTGTTCTTGTAAAATTACCATGCTGTTTTGGTTACTACCATTTTGTAGTATAATTTGAAGTCAGATAATAGGATGTCTCCAGCTTTGTTCTTTTTGCTTAGTATTGCTTTGGCTATCCTGGCTCTTTTTTGGTTCCATAGGAATTTTAGGACTGTTTTTTCTAATTCTGTGAAAAATGACGCTGGTAGCTTGAGGGAAATTTTGTTGAAACTGTAGAAGACTTTGGGTAATATGATTATTTTAATAATTTTGATTCTTCCAATTCATAAGCATGGATTGTTTTTTCATTTGTTTGTGTATTCTGCAATTTCTTTCATCAGGGTTTTGTAGTTCCCCTTGTAGAGATCTTTCACCTCCTTGGTTAAATATATTCCTAGGTATTTTAGTAATGGAGTTGAGTTCTTGATTTGATTCTCTGGATTCTCAGTCTTTTGGAGGAGTTTTTAGGGTTCTCTAGGTATCATTGGCATACAGAGATAGTTTGATTTCTTCTTTTCCAATCTGGATACACATTATTTCTTTTTCTTGCCTGACTGCTCTGGAGAGGACTTCCAGTAGTAGTGATGAAAGTGGACATTCTTGCTTTGTTCCAGTTCTGAGGGGGAATGTGTTCAACTTTTCTTCATTCAGGATGACACTGGCTGTGGGTTTGTCATATATAACTTTTATTACTTTGAGGAATGCTCTTTCTATGCCTATTTTGCTGAGGGTTTTTATCATAAAGGAATGCTGGATTTTATCAAGTGCTTTTTCCGTGTCTATGGAAGTGATCATATGCTTTTTGTTTTTAATTCTGTTTATGAAGTGAATCATGTTTATTGACTTGCATATGTTGAACCACTCTTGCACCCCTAGGATAACACCCACTTGGTTGTGGTGTATTATTTTTTAATGTGCTGTTGAATTCAGTTTGTTAATATCTTGTTGAGGATTTGCATTTATGTTCATAAGGAATGTTGGTCTGCAGTTTTCTTTTGTTGTTGACTTTCCCTGGCTTTGGTATCAGAGTGATACTGGTCTCATAGAATGAGTTAAGAAGTACTCTCTCCTCTTCAGTCTTGTGGAATAGCTTCAGTAATTCTACCAGTTCTTCTTTGAGGGTCTGGTAGAATTCAGCTGTGAGTCAATCACAATTGGGCCCTGGACTTTTTTTGTTGAGAGACTTCTAATCACTGTTTTAATCTTGCTACTTGTTATTGTTTTGCTTAGGGTTTCTCTTTCTTCCTGATTCAAGGCTGGGGGGGTTGTATGTTTCCAATAATTTATCCACTTCCTCTAAATTGTCTAGTTTGTTTGCATAGAGGTGTTCATAATAGTCTTGGATGATCTCTATTTTGAAGATTAGAAAATATAGTCTACTTAGAAAGTAAATTAGAGAAAGAGAAGAGAGAGGAGATAGAGATTCACCTCCCCAAGGTAGGGGTGGGGGCCAAAGCTAAGAAACATGGCGGCGGTAGCTCAGAGAGCCACATGAACACACCAGAGGTTAACAAAGCAGTGGCCAGATGATCTTTTGATATTCTTCTGTATCAGTTGTAATGTCTCATTTTTCATTTCTGATTGAGTTAATTTGAGTCTTCTGTGTTCATTGCTTAATGAATATAGCTAGTGGTTTATCAGTTTTATGTTTTCAAATAACCAACTTATTGTTTCATTGATCCTTTGATTTTTTCCTAAATTTCAATTTCATTTAGTTCTGCTCTGCTCTTCATTATTGCTTTTCTTCTGCTACCTTTGGGTTTGGTTTGTTCATGTTTTACTAGTCCCTTTAGATGTGATATTCGGTTGTCAATATATGATCTTTCAGTCTCATTAATGTAGGCCTTAAGTTCTATACATATTCCTTTGAGCACAGCTTTGGTTGTGTCCCAGAGGTTTTGACAGTTTGTTTCATTGTTGTCATTCATTTCAAGGAATTTTTTTTTGAGTTGGAGTCTCACTCTATCACCCAGGTTGGGGTGCAGTGGTGCCAACCTGCTGGGCTCTGGTGATCCTTCTGCCTCAGCCAGAACTACAAACGTGCACTACCACGCCCAGCTATTTTTTTGATTTTTTATTGTAGAAACAAGGTCTTGCCAAGTTGCCAGGGCTGGTCTAGAACACGCAGGCTCAGGCAATCCACTCACCTTGGCCTCCCAAAGTGCTGGGATTACGGCTGAGCCACCAAGTCCGGCCTCAAGGAATTTTTTTTCCCATCTTGATTTCATTGTTGACCCAAGGATAATTCAAAAGCAAATTGTTTAACTTCCATGTTTTTTTGTTTGGTTTCACAAGTTCTTCTTGGAGTTAATTTCTAGTTTTATTTCACAATGGTCTGAGATGGTGCTTGATATGATTTCAATTTTTTTGAACTTATTGAGATTTTATTTCTGACCTACCATATGGTTATCTTGGAGAATGTTTTATGTGCTGATGAGAAAAATGTATATTCTGTAGTTTTTGGATGGAATCTTCTGTGCATGTCTGTTAGTTCCATTTCCAGTAGAGTCCTGTTTAACTCCAAGATTTCTTTGTTGACTTTCTGCCTTGATGATCTGTCTATTGCTGTCAGTGGAGTGTTGAAGTCTCCCACTATTATTGTGTTGCTGTCTACCTCTTTTTTTAGGTCTAGCAGAATTTGTTTTATAAAGTTTGGGGCTCTGGTGTTAGGTTCACATATATTTAAAATTGCTATGTCCTCTCATTGAATTGATCCCTTTATCATTATATAATAGCCATCTTTGTCTTTTTTTACTATTGTTAATTTTAAATGTATTTTATCTGATATGAGAATGGCTACTCCTGTTCCTTTTTGGTTTCCATTTGTGTGGAATATTTTTCCCCACTTCTTTACCTTGAGTCTATAAGTGTCTTTGTGAGTGAAGTGGTTCTCTTAAAGGCAGCAGATATTTGTTTTATTTTTATTTTTATCTATTCTGCCAGTCTATATTTTATTAGTGGGACATTGAGACCATTTACATTCAGAATTAATAATGATATGGAAGGTACGATTCTATTCACCAGACTGGTTGTTATCTGGTTATTTTGTTTATTTATTTTCTCTATTGTGTTGGTGTTCCAAAAAGCCTGTGAGCTTTATGATTTCCAGTGTTTTTCTACAGGTGTATTTCAGCCTTTTGTTTCAGTATTTAGGACTCCTTCAAATATTTCTTGTAGTGCCAGTCTAGTGGTGACAAATTCCCTCAGCGTTTGCTTGTCTGTGAAGGACTTCATTTCTCCTTCATTTATGAAACTTGGTTTTGTGGGATACATAATCCTTGGCTGACAGTTATTCTGTTTGAGGAGATTGAAGATGGGGCCCCATTTCCTTATGGCTTTTAGGGTTTCTTCTGAGAAATCTGCTATTAGTCTGATAGGCTTACCTTGGTAAGTTATTTTATGCTTTTGTCTCACTTCTCTTAAAATTCTTTCCTTTACATTAGCTTTGCATTGCCAGATGATTATATGCCTTGGGGATGACCTTTTTGCAATGAATCTTCTGGAGGTTCTTTGGCTTCTTGTATCTGGATGTTAGATCTCTGACAAAGCCGGGGAGGTTTTCCTTCATTAGTCCCTCAAATATGTTTTCCAAGCCTGTTTCTTTCTCATTTTCCTCAGGAACACCTATGATTCTTCGGTTTGGACATTTTACATAATCCCACATTTCTTGAAGACTTTGTTCCACTCTTGATTCTTTTTTTTCTTTATTGTAGTCTGGGTTAATTCAAAAGTCTTGTCTTCAAGTTCTGAGATCTTTTCTTCTGCTTATTCTAGTCTACTGTTAAAACTTTCCACTGCACTTTGTACTTCCCTAAAGGTTACTTTCATTTTCATTTCCAGGATTTCAGCTTTTTTTTCCTCTTTAAAATTTTAATTTTAAAGATGTGGGGTACAATTCAGGGTTAGGTATACAAATGTTAATTATGCAGGTAACCTTGTTGATGAGGTGTGCCCCCCTCCTCTGGCAGTTCCCTCAACTGCCAATCCCACCCCTCCTTCCCTGGCAGTTTCCCACTACTGCCAATTCCTTTCTTATTGTATTATGATAATTGTTCAAGGTCTGCTTATGAGTCAGAATATATGGTACTCTGTTCTTTGTTTCTGTGATAGATCACTCAGTATGATAGGTTCTAAATCCATGCAAGTTGCTGTGAAGCCCATATGTTTGTCTTTCTTTGTGGCTGCATAATACACCTTTGGGTATATGTACCCCTTTTTTTCTAAATCCGGTCCAGTTTCAATGGGCACTGCAGTTGGTTCCATGTTTTTGCTATTGTGAATAGTGCTGCAATAAACATGTGTGTGCAGGTACTTTTTAGAGTTCCTCTGGGTATCAGTGTTTTTGTTTTGTTTTGTTTTGTTTTGTTTTTAAGGTGTCTATCTCTTTGGAGAATTTTTCATCTCTTTGGAGAATTTTTCATCCATGTTTTCAAAAATTTCTTTATGTTGGTTTTCAACTTTCTCCTGAAGTTCCTTGGCCATTTTTATCCCCAACATTCTGAATTCTATGTCTGGAATTTCAACCATTTCATTTTGGCTAGGGTTTGTTGTGAAAGAGTTAGTGTGGTCTTTTTGGAGATGTTGGAGAACTCTGTTTTTCTCATATTGCCAGAATTCTTTTTCTGGTTCCTTCTCACTTGGGTAGACAATTTCTTGTCATTTGAGGTTGGCATGGGGCTGACCTAGGCACCGTAGGGTTCCCCTGGTTATACATAACCTTGGTGTGGTGAGTTTCTCAATTGCCAGCTGTAGCAGCCCTGTGCTGAGTACCTGCACAGGCTCATGGCATCTTGAGTGGCTGGAATGGTTTGGGAAGTGGTGTTAGCTGGTGCTTGGGATCTGGCCAAAGCTGAGGTGTTGTATCCAATGTGGTGGGCTCAATTGTTGACCTCTGGCCAGGAGATGATGCTCATGGGAGAAAGCTGGCTGAGATGGTAGCTGCAGGGTTTCTCCTTGGCAAGTGCTGCCTCAAGGATGTGCCCAGCCAGTCTAGGCCAAGGGCAGGGCTCTGGGGATTTCCCAAATTCTGTCTGCTTTGAGCCTTGGGGGGATGGAAGGGAGCTGAGACACCCCACAAGTGTGTACTCTCAGCTGCCTCAATGGGGTTTAGAAGGGAGACTCAGGCCACTGGCATAACACTGTTGTGCAAGGCACAGACAAGTTCACACTGGGAGGGAGAGGTTGCTATGGCAACACATCCCACCTGGTTCCCGCCCTGGTCTCAGGCAATCTGCCATCTGAATGTCAAGGTCAGCTGTTTCAGGTGTTCTCAGGCAACCCACCCAGCCAGGAACCGTCTGCAGCTGCGGAGTTTGCCTTTGGGGCCTCTTACCGCCCAGGCTGTCTGGAAAGCAGCCCCTCCTCCCCGTAAGGATTGAGCTCCTAGGAAACGGTGGCTGGCACTGCTTGAGGCTTTTTCCTGCACACTCCACGGCAGAGCACAGCTGTGGGGAGGGCAGTTTCCCGTGAGGGGCTGGGGTCCCACAGGCCCAGGAATCCCTGCAGGTTCGCAGCAGGAGCACAGAGCTCCCAAATTCCCCTCACTGTCCCCAATGTGTCCGGAGGCCATGGCGGACTATATGGTGCAGGAGAGAGTCTGGTCAGTTCCAGCCCAGGTCAGTGGATTTTCGTCTTCTTTACTCTAAGTGGTTATTATCACTCCTTTGGAGATGCCTGGGGAATGCCACCGGATCCGTTTCTCTCTGAGTTCTGAGGAGCTCACTCTATCTTGGTTTACTCTGCAAGAGAACCTCACTCCAGGTGCCCCATGTGAGTCATCTTAATCCGGAATCTAGAAGAACTAATATCATTAAAATGACCATACTGTTCAAAGCAATCTACAGATTCAATGGAATCCCTGTCAAAATACCAATAACATGATACTGGTATAAATTCAACATAGATCAATGGAACAGAATAAGGAACCCAGAAACAAAACCATATATTTATAGCCAACTGGTCTTTGACAAGGTCAATGGGAATATGCACTATTGAAAGGATACCCTTTAGCTGGGCTCGGTGGCTCAGCCTATAATCCAACGCTTTGGGAGGCTGAGGTGGGTGGATTGCCTGAGCCCACGGGTTTGAGACCCGCCTGGGAAACTTGGCGAGACCTCATCTCTACAATAAATCAAAAATTAGCCGGGCGTGGTAGTGCGCGCCTGTAGTTCCAGCTACTTGGAAGGCTGAGGCGGAAGGATAGCCAAAGCTCAGCAGGTCGACGCTGCAGTGGCCGGAAGTGGCCACTGCACTCCAGTCTGGGTGACAGAGTGAGACTCCAACTCAAAAAAAAAAAGGATACCCTTTTCAATAAATTATGCTGAAAAAAATGAATTCCCACATGCAGAAGAATGAAACTGGACCCTACCTCTCAAGGTATACAAAAATTGACTCAAGATGAATTAAAGAGTGAAGCATAAGGCCAAACACTATAAACATACTAGAAGAAAACCTACAGAAAACTCTTCTGGACATTGGTCTAGTCAAATAACTTATGACTAAGAACTCAAAGCACAGACAACAAAAACAAAAATAGACAAAAGGACCTACCCTGAAAAGCTTCTGCACAACGAAAGAAATAACCAACAGAGTGAATAGACAACCTGCAGAATGGGAGAAAAAACTTGCAAACTATGCATCTGACAGAGGACTAATATCCAGAATATAAATGGAATTCAAACAACTCAACAATAACAACAACAGCAAAACTAATAATCCCATTAGACGGTGAGCTACGGACATAGACGTTTTTTAAAAGAAGGCATGCAAATGGCTAACAGGAATGTGAAAAATTTGTTCAATACCACTAGTCATCACAGGAGCACAAATTAAAACCACAATGAAATATTCTCTTATCCCTCAGAATTATTATTATTAAAAAGTTTTTTAAAAGGCGGGGAGATACCATGATCACGAAGGTGGTTTTCCCAGGGCGAAG
>CAUYQG010046402.1:0-26862 GCA_963574415.1 Tarsius wallacei | reverse complement strand
ATAGAATAGTAAAAGGTAATAAGTAATTATGGTGGTTCTGGGTTTAAGCATTGAATGATGTTATTTCAAGATTATGTAGCTTAAAAACAATCAAGGGTACATAAGAAACTGGTTTGGAGAACATTAATCAAGCATTAGATACAAAGAGACAATTTATAGTTGTTTTTCTTCAAGAGACAGTTTGTGGTTGTTCTTTTTTATGTTTTGTGGTTGTTCTTCTTCATGCTTGAGAGTGGGGGGTCTCCTTTGTGCACTGGACCTATTCATGTGAAAGGCACATGCTATTGTTTTGTGATAATGACTTTGCAGAATTTGGAGGATAAGAAACCCCTGTAAACTTCCAGTAAACGGCTTCTGCTCAATATTGAACAGTAGCCCAGTCCCTTTCTTCCCCCTCCTAGTCGCCTACTCCGTCTCCCTCCAGGAATCTCTGGACCCTGCTGGAGCTGGACTCCTGCAGGATATCTGTTGAAAGGACCAAAAGTATCCCATGAGAGGAAGAATCATATTTGGAAAGGAGAAACCCCCAAAAGAGAAACCCCCAAAAGAGAAAGGATAAACACCCAAAAGAGAGAAGAAATTAGACACTGTCTAATTTTAACCATTGCTGAGCCACTATCTGCAATCCTCAGCTTTGTCTGAAGGCCAAAGTGAGATAAGTCAACAGAGTGAGGCCCTTCTGTTGTCCCCTCTGCCTCTCAAGCATCCCAGGCCATTGTGGATGCAGTAATCTAAACAGAGTCCCATGTCCAGGCTACTCAAAACATTACCAACTCAATGATAACAGTATTAACAGCAATCTCCAAAAATATATTAAAATATCTTCAGTAAGATCCACGTTTATTTCCTTTTGTCATTTATGTTCCAAGGTCTATTTGATTCTAAAACATCCTCAAGACTTGGTGATGCTGGAGGAAGACCAGGTCATGAACTTCCTCAACCTAGAAAACCAACCTCACACCATTTCTGTTAAGTATTCATTGAATTTCCCAAAGAACAGTTAGATAAGCTCATTGGGATTCAAGTCCCTTTTTTAAAAAAAGTAATAATAAAAGCTTTATTGTCTTTCAGGAAACTTGGTTGAAACATGCAGTATCATCCTTATTTATATTCCATGTCACCACAACATGTAAATCCATCACTGCCTCTGCTGGTGGTTTTAGAGTTTACATCTGACACAAATCAGTTCTAACACCCATTTTTAAAAGTGTACCATCTAAATCAACCTCTTTCATAGCAAAAGAAAAAAAGGGAAGAAGGTAAGGAAGGGACTATCATTATGGGGTGCTTTTCTACGTACCAGGCCTTCACACATGCATTATCTGATTATGCTGTCCATCATTGGCTGCCTAATTTCTTCTCTCCTGCCCCATCTCTGTCTCTCCTGCCTACTGGCAAGGTTTCTGCTAAGAAGCCTCCAAGACACCATTGCTGTCAAAGGCCCTGATGCTGCGATTCGCGGGGGCCTGCTGAAAGTGCTCTCCTCTCTCCAGATTCCTCTGCTTACTAGGTAGGTGTGTTAGTCCATTTTGTATTGTCACAAAGAAATACCTGAGGCTGGGTAATTTATAAAGGAAGAGGGCTTATTTGGCTCACAGTTTTATATGTGCCAACATCTTCTCAGCTTCTAGTGAGTCCTTAGAAAGTTTTCAATCATGGTGGGAGGCAAGAGGAGCAGGTGTGTCACATGGCAAGAGCAGGAGCAAGAGAGAGGGAAGGAGGTGCCAGCCTCTTTTAAACAACCAGCTCTCGAGTGAACTAATAGAGAAAGAACTCACTACCACAAGAGCAGCACCAAGCCATTCATGAGGAATCTTTCCCCATAACCCAAACACCTCCCATGAGGTCCCACCTCCAACATTGTGTATCATGTTTCAGCATGAGATTTGGAGGGACAACCATCCAAATTTCTGGGGGGGAGAGGGAGAACAGGCTGTTAAAACTAGCAAAATGTGGTTAATTGATCTGCCACAATTTATCCTTAAATGAAACTTTGATTCAGGGTCTTGATGCACTTTGTAAAACACCTCATTTTATTTTTGCTTCTAGAGTTGAATTATTCCAAGGTTTTTACATTCCTTGAGCAAAACAAAGGTGAGGCTTCTTCACTTTTTTAATCTGTGGCTTTCCCATTCTGTTCCCATTGGCAATTTGCTGTTATAAATGCCCTCCCCAGTTCCTCAATGACCATCTTCCTTCCATCTAATTTCCTTCCACTTTCCAAAAATATGTAAACTTGGTCCTGGTTTAAAAGGCATCCAACCCAAACCCAGGAAACACAGGATCTGTACATACCTCTTTATGTACTTGTGACATAAAGACTTAACGTGCTCTTTAAATATACTCAGACATCTGCTTATGCTTCTAGAAACATCTCACAGGCTTTTCTCTTTCATGTTTAGAGCAAATGCATGCATTGCTGCATAATAAAACCATGATCTACACATTGCAAGAAGCAAGTAAAGGTTTCTGCTAACATGTGTATTGTTTTCAGGGCAATGATAGAACTTAGATAATTCAATAAACCCACCAATATCTTGGGAAGCATATCGGCTTTTAGGCATCCCTGACTCCATTATCTCAAACCATATCCTACCACTGTCCCTACCCATTAATCCCATTCCTCATTTTAAATCACTTTTTCCTTTGGAGATTTCCTTCAGATTACTTAACACGATCCAATGGTATATTATGTATTTATTTAGTTATCATGCTTGATTGATTATCATCTGCCTCTCCAATTTCAGTGTAAGCTCTAGAAAGGGAGGAACACTGAATTGTTCTTGCAGTATACACAGCACCTGGAAACATACCTGGCATATAACTGGTGTTGCATACATTTTTTGTTAAGTAAAGACAGAGTAAAGAAGGAAAGGAGCGAAGGACATTGTGGCCGGAAAATTGTTTTTTTATTTAGAAGGTTCTGCGTTGCACACAGCTCCATTGCTTCTTGCATGTATAATCTTGGGCAGATTATGTAAACTCTCTGAGCCTCTGCTTCCTTATCTGTGAAATGAAATTACTTTGCCCTTGAAAAAATGGACAATGTAGCCAAATGTTTACCTTGATCTTTGCTGTGTTGTGTGCAGAAATGTTCTTTTCACCTCACAGTTATACAAACAGCATAATTGTAATTTCAGCTTTAAAATATGTTCCACGGCACATGCAAATTACCAACTTAATCCCTTTTCTTCCTAGCCTCTCCCCATGCTTCTACGCCTCCAACTGTCACCAGCCCCTCCTGGGTTTTTTGAGAAACAAACATGGCCAGCTATCTTCCAGTCCCCTGTCCCTTCTACAGCCAACCCCCACCTTCCATCAGCAGAAAATAAGGGAAGTGGAGGACCACTGGGGTAGCAGTTGTTAGCCCAGGAGGCAAGCTATCAGTTATCTACTACTCTGAAATTAACCCTACAGAGTTATTTTGAGTATTAAATGCCATAATATAGGTAAAATCATCAATCATAATTCCTATCATGTTTTACACACACACACACACACACACACACACACACGTGTTTATTATACAATTTGCACCTTGTTTCACATAAATATTTCTAAAAGTACCATAATGATGTAAAAGTGCCCCAGTAGTTAATGAGTGTCTGTTGAATTTGAAAGTGAATTATTAGGGCCTCCCATAAATTAGGATTCCTCTCAAGCATACCTCAGAAACCAAAGCCTCTCCCTTCTTAGAGCATCTTGATGTCTATTGCTTTTTCTATTTTAGACCAGTTAGGGATTTGCTTGTCAACTTTAGTATCACAATCAGTTGTGCAATTTGTGGCAGGCAATTTATTACCAATAAAAACAATGACGTTAGTGAGTGCTTTACCTTTTAATATAAGTAGAGGGAACTCAAGCTTATCCCATAATCACTACATGCTCCCTAACCAGCATCCTGAAACCCTCCCCTCAGTAACAGGGAGTAGGGTGAAGGTATCACCCCTCAAGCTGTGCATCACCTTCAGCGTTACCCATGAAGTGGTGCTTGGTAAGTCAGCAGTATCTATCATGTGTGTCTCTGCAACAAAAACAACATGCTGAAGCATCCTTGGAGATTTCTGAGGACTTGGTTTTTGTGGGAATACTGTGTTTCTCCTTGCCTGGTGACAGATGGAGGCATAGATACATGGGGCAAGGCTAGGAAGAAAAGGGATTAAATTGGTAACTTGCATGTGCCCTGGAACAGATTTTAAAGCCGAATTACAATTATGCTGTTGGTATAAATGTGAGGTAAAAAGAACATTTCTGCACACAAGACAGCAAAGATCAAGGTAAACATTTGGCTAAGTTGTTCATTTTTTTAAATTGGTATAAATTTCTTACTCTAATAGAAGATATATTTTGTTTGCTTGCATATTTGAATATTGAGAGATTCCTTATTGGCCATGGAATGGACTACTGAAATATTAAACCAAGAACACAGGAGCATAAATTACCTAAAATGGTGACCTGGTCACCTATCTTCCAGCCCCCTGTCCCTTCTACAGGCAACCCCCACCTTCTATCAGCAGAAAATAAGGGAAGTAGAGTACCACTGGAGAGGCAGTTGTTAGCCCAGGAGGCAAGTTATTAGTTGTCTACTCCTCTTCCTCCCCCATGGAGAGGTGAGAAAGGTGACTCCTCTGCTTGGTCAAGCCAGGGAAGGTCCAAGGGAGTCATTCATCAAGATTGAGAGGTGCCTGCAAGAAAGCAGACTAGCAGCTGGTTTGGGTTCCTGGGTCCATTTATGCAACCATTGGGCCGATCTGACTTCAGTGACTATTTTGAACAAAGGACAACAGAAGTGGAGAGAGCTGGCAGGGAGAGAAGGTGCAGAGTGAAGCAGCCATTTTCCTACTATTTAGCACCATGAAGTAGTGGGCATATCCTATAGGTGAAGTGAGCACCACCGAGGCATCTTGCCAGCACCACATTCAGGAAGGTTGCTCTCCCAGTGAGAAAATTCCAGCAGCAAGGAAGAGACATCTCTACCATAAAGGCTAGGCATGGTAATAAGACAGCAAGATGGGATGGATATTTGAGGGTCATTTAGTGGGAGGCCTCAAGTACTCAGTGATGCCTCCACCACTGTCCCTCGGAATAGGGCAAGAGGAACTACTGCTCTTTAACTGCCCTCTTGCCACATCCTGGTTTATAACCACATACATTCTTGCCTGTCTATAGCCACAACCATCCCCATAAGGTGAGGGACAAGGGAATGTGCTTAACTGAAGCTTATAAAACCACTTATTGACACTATTCAATAAACTGTTTAGAGATAGACTGAGTGTGTATGTGTGTGAGAGAGAGAGAGAGAGAGAGAGAGAGATTACAGTGTCCCTTAGGTACAGGGTACCTCCCTTCCACCTCCTAATGAATTTTGACTAGAACATTATCCATTGTTATACATCATCTCTTCTAGATGATGCTCTGAGTTCTCAGCACCACAGACTTCTCTCTCCAAATGGCCTCCAGCCTGCTTGCAGAGCCTGCATGACTTCTTCCCTGTGTCCATTCACCTGAGGAGCACAACCTCCAGGTCCAAGAAGTAGCCGAGACATGACTGCTTGCAGCCAGTGGCAGGAGATAAAACAAAGCTTGAAAATGTCAGGTAGGGGGACCAAACACAGGTGTAAGAGGTTACTGACCGTGTGGGGCAGACACACTGGGCAAGAAGGACACAAATGGGCACAGATAAGCAAGAAGGTAGGGACAGCGCTTCCTATATCACCATGCTAACACGCAAAAGTCCAAGGAATTCTAGAAGTCTAAACTCCAACCTGACCTTGCACATCATTAACATCATTAATGAATACATATCTATCAAGAACAAGGGCATTTAAAATATTTTATTTGACACTTTGTTAGCTTGATATATAACTCCTTAACATTTAGTCAGAGGGAATCTAGGCCTTTATTTGCAGACATACCCCTGGTCATCACAGATATTGAGACAGGCAACAGAGAGAAATCTGTGGCAGCCAATCAGTGGCAGACAAGAGACAAACAAGAAATGCTGTCACTTTCAATTACTTTTCTCTTTCTTGCAACATGGGTATGGGGACCTAGGAAAAGGAGGGAAATGAGAGAAAAGAAGGTAGGTGGGATGCTCCTGAAGCAGGTCACACCCCCTCCTCTCTCCAAGTTCTTTCAGCCCTCAGTCAAATCAAACACAGATGAAAGAACATTTTGAATGGTATCAGAGAATTAATGTTTTAGAGGTAGCAAATTTTGATATCGTGGGATTTGTCTGAGATATTGATATTTTTAAAAAGAGACGGATAAAATATGTTTAAAAGTGGTGATCTGGAAAATATAAAAGTACTTATAATGCTATTCTATAAACTATTTGGAGACGGACTGAATGTGTGTGTGTATGTGTGTGTGTGTGTGTGTGTGTGTGTGTTTGTGTGAAATTACAGTATTCCCTAGGTACAAAGTGCCTCCCTTCCCCCTCCTAATGAATTCTAACTAGAACATTATCCACTGTTATACATCATAGTATGTTTTGATTTTGGATCTTTAGCAACCAGAAGCATGATATGGTTCTTAATTCTCAAATTTAGAAGATCCTTAGAGAAAAAGGGAAAATCCAGAATGTGTATGTCTTAGGACATTTGGGCTGCTATAAAAAAAAACACCATGAAGTAGATAGTTTATAAATAGCAAAAATTTATTTCTCACAGTCCCGGTATGGGCCCATTCCCCATAGACTATGCCTTCTCACAGTGTCCTCATGTGGCGGAAGAGTAAGCAAATTCCCTTGGGCCTGTTTTATAGGGTCACAAAGCCCATTCATGAGGACTACATCCTCATGACCGAATCATCTCCCAAAGGCAGTACCTCCCAATGCCAGCACCTTGGAGGTTAGGATTTCGGTATATGAATTTTGGAGGGACACAAACAATCAGAGCATAGCAGTGGGGGTGTAGGTACAAATGGAGCCTGTGTGGGAAGCTCACTGGCATTTGTTTTTAGGGACAGAGATTTAAAATACTTGGATAATAACTCAATGCATTGGAAAGTAGACTGGGAATAATGTATCAGCTGCTACTTACTAAAAAAGATCAAAGGAGAAAAACCAGAGGGGAGGGCAATTAAGGACACAATGATGAGGATTTAATTAGGATTAGTGTAATGACTCAGTATAGGAAATGAGAGAAAAGTGAGACATATTAGACTTCCCACAAATTATTTTCAAGAAATTTGATTTTAAAACAAGAAGAAAAAGAACGAAAAGGAAGGAAGCAGAAAAGATGGGAGAGAGGGAGGGAGGGAGGGAAGGGGAGGACTCAGTCTGCAAAATTTATTCAGTTTATTAAGAGAGAAGGACCCCCTGACCTGCACTGCACAGAGCTGAAAACTACAGTAGAATCTCTACTTTGTACATACCATGTTGACACATTCTCTTCACTTCCAACTTCTCCAAGAATGTTTACTAGTGCTATTTGCTATTTCTACATAACACACTGTTCCAACATAAATATCATTATTTCATACTTGGCTTCTGACATCATTTTTTCCTGATGTGTGCATTAAATGCAGCGAGAAGGGTAACAAATTAATTCTCACATTGGTCCATTATAAATTGTGAAACAAAATCCTTCTTGGCTGGATGAGCAGGCATAGCATTAGAAATATTGCAAAGTTCTTTTTAGAGGAGGTAACTTCTCGCTGGTATCTACTCATGGCCTGTGCTCAGTGCTCATTCTCTGCCCTCCTTCTCCACTTTGGCAGTCAGCTCTAGAAGTAGAGCAGCCAGCTTAGAAGTCATTCATCAGTTTGTCTGTAGCCCTTCAATGAACTCTGCCTGCCAGTGATACCAAGGAAGCTCCGCTAATGGGTGGTCTCCTCAGACACCAGCAAGACTTGTCAGTGCCCTCTAGGAGGTCTAGGGCCATTACCTTGTGCTACAAAGACCAGAAAATCCACAGACGTGCTGAAAATACACATAATTCTATGTTCCCTATCTCCCAGTAGACCACACAGCAAGATTCAACAGAATTTTGAGAGATGATGAATTCAACTTATATATTTCCAAATTAATTATATAAATGTAAAAAACTATTATAGAACTTTACACCTCTGGAAATTAAAATATTAATCTCCAGATACAAAATAATGAATTCTGGGAATTGATTTTTTTCCCCCAACATATGCTCTTGGAAATGCCCTTGTGCCTACAGACCCAGTCAAGTATATTCTAAGGTGTCCAGAGAGAACCACCATGAAAACATGGCCTGGTGGGTTTCTGTGTTATACAAATATATTCGTTTCATATTCTGTTGAGCCGTCAACTCTAAATTCACTGATAAGAAAAGTTTCATTTTTTAAAATGTTCAGAATCATAACACTCCAGATTTCCCTGGAAATTAGTGAAATTTTATAGCAGACCATTATAAAATGGAAAGCAATGGCACACTGTAAAACTATCACATCCAAGGAAGTAGACTGAGAATCTGACCCATGGCCTCGAATTCAAACGCCCACAGGAGATAAGCAAGTAATGAAAACACGAGGAACACAGGCCAGATATAAGTCGACAACAGAGTAGAAATGAGGATAATGACCTAGAGTCTTTGGTCTTGGAGTTAGGGACATAATAAAGAGGAATAGGGACAGTATCATACAGGATAATGTGAACCTGTCTGACAGGCCAGCCTCTACACAACTCTAGCTGATATCGCGTGAGAACATGCAGGCTCAGCTTTGCCATGCTGTCCAATTTTGTCAAGAGATGCCATGAATCTGAATTCTATGTAAAATCTCCTGATTTTAAAACATTAACAACGAAAACAGGTCATTATTTTGAATACAAAGTGTTAGTAAATGGTTATGCTGGCTGTTATAAGCATGACAGCCAGAAGAACTCCGAGCTGGAGCCAAAGATAGATTCACCAGAGACTGAGCATCTAATGGAAGATCAAAAGGGGAAAGTAGTCTAGAGCTTTATTCATGTGAGTACTTTGAGATGCCTATTGGGAAGAACTTAAGTATATCAAAAGAGAAACAGTCAAAACAGAATTTTTTACAAACATAGTGGGAGGCAACAGAGATGGGAATAAATATTTTTGGTGTCATGATCTGCTCCATCAAGGCAAATCACAAAGACCAGAGACCACATGAGCACCTGTAGGAACAGCACCCATGTTAAGCAGAAGCAGTGGGTGTTCCCAAGAACAGGCAACAACCACAATGGAAAGCAGAAAATGGAGCTGGAATACAGAGGAGAAAATGGGACACACCATGAATCCAAATGTTATATTTCGAATGTTTGTGTCCTCCAAAACACATGTGTTGAAACTTCATCACGGGAGATGTCTATCTCATGAGGGCTCCACCCTCATGAATGGATTAATGCCACAATAAAAAGGGCTTTCAGAAGTGGGGTTTTCTCTCCCTGCTCTTCCTGTTCCTCCTGTCTGTAGGAGGTGCCATCTTGGAAGCAGACACCAGACACTAAACCTGCTGATGACTTGGTTTTGGACTTCACAGCCTTCAGGACTTTGAGAAATAAATTTTTGCTCTTTATAAACTACTCAGTCTTAGGTATTCTGTTATAGCTGCACAAAGTAGACTCAGACGCAAATGGAGAGGTCTAGTCCTTTTGAGCAGTGCTTCTCAAACTTTAATTTACAAAGGAATCACTTGGATAACTTATTAAAATGCAGATTCCAATTCAGTAGGTCTGAGTGAAGTCCAAAATTCTTAGTTTCTAACATACTCCCAGGAGGTGCTGCTGCTGCTGATGGTGGTGGTACTCTGCTTGCTGGTTAAGAAGCAAGGCCTTGTCTCTTTCCAAAAATTTTAATGCTCCAAGAGAAAAAAAAAATAGAACTTTGTTGGGTCCAGAATGACTGCATAGTTCTCAGGAGCAAACCTGAAGAAATGGATGAGTGTGGTCCTCGTTTTGACCCTTCATGAAGGTAAGGCTTGTACAGCAAGAACAACACGCACCAGGATAAATTTTGGAGAAATGCTATGCACATATAAAGCTGATTCCAAACCACCCTGTACTCGAACATAAGAAAGTTCTGACTGTGCTGGAACCTTAAAATGCGTATTCCCAAGTTAGGTTTCTTATCAGATCTCATGATACTGGAAAACTGTGTGTTAAGATGATAGCTCACGGACATCCATCCCTCTTATCACTTTGTCTAATTCTTATCGTGTTTCCTTATTAGAGGACTATGGTTTATGCTTAATAACCCACCTCACCCCACCCCCAGAAATACTAAGGTAGCCTTTCTGCCAGGGCCACCTTCTTTTACAGTGAAATTGATTCACCCCACGAAACTCTTATCTCCAAAACTTTTAAGAAGCGCTCTGCGCCTCCGCCCTGATGGGCCACCTGTTTCCAAGACTATTTAATTAAAACGAGTGTCAGTGGCTCCATTTGTCACTCTCCCTGTGTAAGGGAGAGTCATCATAAAGTCATGAGTCACTGCCAGCAAAGCCCTCGCTGGTAAGTCTCAGCTGAGCTGCAGACATACAGCATTTTCATTGGCAGCTTTTCCAGCCCTTCATTTGGGATTAATTACTCTGCAGGAGCAGTCTGCCTAGCACGACAAAACAATTTTCATTCATCAACTGGGAGTGTGAGATTAATGAAAGCCACAGTCTCATTGAAATGAAACACCAAGCTCTCATTTGTGCTGTCAATACTGGAGGAAATGGGATACCTTTTTTCTCTTTCATATATTTCTACTTTAAGCCATAAAATCAGATTAGACTTCCATAAATGCCAAGGATTCCACTTTTGTGTATAAAAAAAGATGCCAAATATATTGGGAAACCATCCACAGCTTCTCAAGGCAATGAATAAAAGCAAATTACAGAAATCATCCTCATATCAGTGTTCTTCTTAATGGGGAAATTCTTGTTTTTGTACCCTCTCAAATTGCTGCCTTTGACCCTAAAGCAACCACACACTATTAGGGAAAAATATTGTAGGGAGAGAGATCATACATCTCTATTATCAAACGTTTCATCAAATGTACATTGATTCATTAAGCATCTTCATTTAAATTTTAATTATCCTCCTGGAGATGTAAGAGGCCTGAATAAGGAAGATACCAGAAGACCTAGGATCTCAAAGGTTCTGGTCAGCTTTAGGATAATGGTGACTTTCTGAGTGTGAATCACTCCATAATCCCCTCAAATAAACCTAAGATCAACAAGGAGCAAAAATAAGACCACAGAGGTCCCATGCTTTCAGTATTACTAGGAGAGAGAAAATAGTGTGAGCCTCAAATTAATTAGAGAAATCAATGTCAAATTATAACAGAGCTCTCCTCATCATTAAAATTGGTGTCCACTAAAAGAACCTACAATTAATGACACATCAACAAAACTTTCTGTTTTGCAAAAGTACATGCCTGGAGTTTTTTTTTTTTCCTGAAATTATGTGAAAAAGGTAAACTCCCTTGAACCTTTGCATATATGGGAATTTGGGATTCTATATTTATATTTAATGAGTAGCTTGGCTGGGAATAGAGTTATCTTATCTGTTCCAAGTCATTTTTCCAAGAGATGTCCAGTCAAGATGACATTGTAACTTTACAACCCAATGTTTCAAGCACCTAGCAATGAGAGGTGAAGTGAAAAAAGATACATTCTTAAAAACTAAAATCACAATGCTCATGTCAAGGACCAGAAATGATAGAGAAACAAACTAATAGGCAGAGATGAAGCCACATGGCTTCTCAGCATTGATCTAAAGCCAGACTCACTGCTTAAAATGAGACTAGGCTAGGACACATCATCTCATGACAGGTACAAAGAAAATACACTCACCGGCTGACCAGAAATACAATTGATATGAGATGTTTCAAGATGCAGGCAGAGTCTCGCAAACAAGAACTGAGTCAAGCTACTCCCCTACTTTGTAACTGAATCTAAGATGTAGCCAGGATCACCACAGAACAAAAGTCTCGAGTCAACATTTAAGATGTGACTCCAGACTGGGTAGAGGCACTAAAAACTACTAAACAGAGGCAAAAAAAGGAGAAATAAAAACATCTTTCCATTCAAGACAACACCACAAACCCTAATTTCAAATGTGTGAAGAAAACAAACTCTGAGAAAAAGTCAGTACAAGTAAAATGAAAATGCTCACACAATCTGAAGAAGACTTTGTGTCAGACACCTCTCACACATCACTTCAGATCCCCATGATCTCATGTCTCTCCCATCCCATTCTCTGCTGTGGCAACTAGATCTACATGGGTTCTGACCAGCTTTAAGCAGGTGCAAGTTAATAAGGTTTGCCACTGACCTGCCTCACATCTCTTACTACTGCCCAACAAGTAGACTTAGGTCCACTCAACACTAGTTGGAGACTGCAGGCTTGTTTTTCTGAGCACAGCTAATGATTTCAAATTTTACCTCGTCAAAGTGATGAGATCTCAAATTCATGTCACTAGTAACAGCACGTTAGTGTCCTGATGTCTTGATAATGTTTATAAGATGAGAAGGGCAAAGAATAGAAATGTCCCAATTGCTTCACAAACACGGCTATATAATAGTGTTGTCACCATTCAGATACACTATCGACTCATGACTAGAACTCCAAACCTGGCATATGAAAGTAGTTCAGGACTTTCATGTGAATATAAAGTAAAAGACTTCCCATACACATGAGTTGTGCTCATGTATCTGCAATGAGCTTTGACTTCCTCCAGTGTTTATTTCCACAAAGGGTTCAGATCCACATACTTCTTTGAACATTTCAAAATATATGGAAAGCAAACAACAATGTGCCAATATGTAAAATGAAGCATGGATTCTACCAAATTATCTCCAAGTCCTTTCCAACACCGCCTTTATAATTCTATGGGGAAAAAAATATTATTTTAAATAAACATGCAGGGGTTTCTTCCCAGCCTACAAACTGCTCCTCTTCAAGAAATCTGACACATTTATGTCAGATAATCTCCACAAATCCTCATGACTCATGTTGGAATACTCCCTTTTTAGGTTATATTCAAACAAGACACTTTTGAGAGTGAATGGAGCTCTAAGAACTCTTTCTGGACAATCCTTAAACCAAAATTATTCAGGAACCACCAAGACATACATTCGCCCTGTCTTTGCTTATTCTTGTTACTGCTTTCCAATGTTATCTCCCACCAGTTCCCCACATAAATCTTCTACTGCAAGTAAATAAATCCCCTCATTGGCTCCCAAACATACCTTATGTCTCTGTTAAAAGACTGTTTTTCACTATAAGTTATATCATATGTTCTAGAAGTATTATATGCCAGTCACTGTTCTAATCTTTATACGTGTATTCAATGAACTTAATTCTCACAGTAGCCACATGAATTAGGTATAATTACTGATGCCAATTTGCAGATGTAACTAAAATTTGCCCCAAATTCCACAGCTAATGGGAAGTAGATGATCGAGGAGTTTGAATTCAGCAGTCTTGCTTCGTTGTTCTCGTTTTCACAGTCACTGCTGAAAGTCACTACACATATTGTCTCATTCAAATCCTATCTGCTGCTAGAAACTTCATTGCGATTCTATTTCCAAAACATCTCAGAATCCTCTTATATCATATAAAATGTATTTTCTTCTAGTTATTTCCCTATTTTCCCATACGACCTTGTACAATTTCATCTGTTGGTGTGCCATTCCCCCTATTTTATTATTTTTCATAACTTTATGTGTTTGTGAGTTATCTTTCTAATTCTTAAAAGCAGGAGTTACATGATCATTGGTATTGATTTATTGTTTGGTCTTCTTACAGTTCTATTGTTGTTATTACCTGTTGATTATACATATAAATGGCATTTTGGATACCTAGCAGACTTCTTTCAAAGTTTATCCATAATTCTAATGCTTTGGAATGGCCTAAAATTAGATTGAATTTTCTTTCTCTGGTAATATACCAGCTTAACCATTCACTGTATATCAGAATGTATTCATTCATTCTCTTCACAAGTATTTATGGAACAGTTATGATGTAGCCAAGTACTATGCTACACACTCGGGATATGGAAATAACAGTCGCTTCACAGGAGACTGGAGGAAGGCTGGGAGTAAACAGATTTCTGTGTTAGAGCTACAGTGTGCTGTTATAAGGGCTTTTGTAGAGCTAAAATACAAATGTTACAAGAGCTATAGAGGCACTTTATACTAACTGGAGGGATCCATTGAAGCTTCCATCAAAGAGTCACATCTGAATTTAGCCTAAAATTAAATTATCCGAGAGAAAAAGTGGCAGCATTTCAAGAAGAGAGATCAGCATATACAAAAAAAAAAAAAAAATCATCCAACATATAATGGCAAAGTATGGTTAAGGGGCCTGTGTTGGTATGCATCGGCTGCAAGGGAGAACGTATCCAAGAGCGAGACTAGAGGAGTCAGAATGGAAAATCAGAGAGAGCTTTGTGTGCCACATGTAGCAGCTGCCACCTCACACCCTCCAGGCCTCATGGCAGATTCCTGCCACAGTTCTGTACTGATATAAACTTACTGAGACTGTGTTCCTGGCATCTTTTGCTTTCTGCCCTGGGCTTTCTCCAGCTCCTCCCTGGAGCACTGGCACAGCCTCCATCAGCCCATAGGCCAACACAGCCCAGGAGTAGGAGGATATTGACCTCTTGGGGCAGCCTTCAGGAAAAATGAGGAAAGCCCATACAGTCTTCTTCCTGTTACTGCTGCATGGTGTGTATTTTGAAAATCATTAGACATTTCTCAGAAGGCCCCAGAAGGATCCAGGATCAAACCTCAGTGGTCCATGGCAGTAATCAGTACCCCTTTATGTTGGCTTTTCCTCCTTCCCTCCTCCAAATTCTTCCATCACTTCCTCCTCCCCTGTATGCAAGTCCTTATTTCACACTTGACTTTTGAGAGGAACTCAGGCTAACACACCAGACTAAGAATTCTGATTTTATGTGTCAGATCATTGGTTTGTTTTTAGCAGGGGAGCTACAATTTTTTAAAGAACAGACTAGCTGAGGGCAAGCCTGAAGGCTGAAAAGGAAATAGGAAGAATTTCTTCATATCCACTGCAACATAAAGTGCCTATCCAAACCCAGGAGGAAAATGACTTTTAATGAGAAAATAACGATAATAACCCTCAATATCGGCTAGCCAGATGGCAGTTTCTGATTGCATTTTAGGAAATGGAAAGTATGCAGGGAATAGCTCTAGCTCCAGGATAGATTATTAAATATGTAGAGTTTGTTTTGTGCTTCTTTTCTGTATGTATGTGTGTGTGTTCTGTTTTATTTTGCTTTGTTTATTGTGGGTTTTTTGTTTGTGTATTTTGCTCCTTATTTTTCCTTATTTTGACATGCTCTTCAGAAACCTTTTAGTAGCCTCACTTCCAAAGGTGCTCTGGCAAACTAACCTTGGGAGCCAGAAACCCTAATCTGTAGCATTTACTGATTTCTGTGGCAAAAAATTTCTCCTGCAGCCAATTTCAAACTGTCTTGCCAAATTTCTGCCTGGTTAGCAATCCTCTCTCCCTCACAACACTGCCTCTTCTCACAGGAGAAGTCTCCACCTACTCAGCACCCCTGGCGACCAATGTTCTCCTTTCTATCAAAACACATCTGCCCTCCATGCAGCATGTTAATGAGACATCCTGGCATCCTGAGTGTTGAATCCTATCTCCACTCACCATCATTCCTCCTTGTCTCTAGATAACGTAATGTTAGGTGGACTGCATGCAGTGGGGTGCTGGGGTGTATGCCCCACCCCTCCCCCTCACCAGGCTGGAGTGTCATCCCCAGCTGATGTGAATGTTGGTGCCAACTGTTCCCAGATGGAATGAATGGGAGTCACTTCATCCAACAGATTGGAGGGGAAGGGACAGCCCATAACTGACATTCCACAGACCCTCACACCAATCCTCCAGGATTAATAACATCAGTTCACTGAAACCCAATGATCAAGAAATACTGAATCTCTGGATGCTTTGGTAGGTTTGGTAGATTTGAACATCTCTAGACTGAGATTCAAGCAACCCTGAGGCTTGGTTCATCAAGCCAGCAGACCCCATGTGGCTAGAGTTATCTGTGGTAGAGCAAAGCACCATGTGGAGTCTTGACCTCAGCAGGAAAGTCACAGCCCTAGTCTCTAAGGTTCTGGATCAAGACTCCATACCATGTGCAGGGGACAGCTATACAGTATTTGAAAAACAGTTTCTGGCTTGACCTGGTCCCTGATGGAAACTGAGAATCTACCATACCAGGCCATCAGAACTACTTATTAGTACCCATGATATGTATCCTGTTCCACTCTCAAGGTCACAAGGTCAGGCAGTTACAGCAGCAATTCAGTGTAAAATAAAAGTAGTTTATCTAAGATCAGGCTCAGGCAGGTTCAGCGGGCTCAAGTAAGCTACACAAACATGAAGGACACTGGCCCTGTCACTTATTACGTCAACCAGACCTGCCACCCGATAGAGCTTCATAGCAGCATCTTGAAGATGTAGCTAATACAACCACTGGGACATAACACCCTGTGAGACGAGAGCATCATTTTTCAGGATGCCACTTACATCGTAAGCCAATGATCATTGTGTGGTGCTACATTGCCAGTGACTAGAATTCATAGATCCAAAAACCAGTGGAAAGATACAAAAATGGCCCCATTCACCATCACTCCCAATCACCCACCTGGGAGTTTTTTTCATAGTGTTTTACATCTCTGCAACATTAGTTGTTATTAGTCTAAGCCCTTGATCACCAAGGGAAGGTCTTCTTCCAAACAACACAGTAAGGATTCCACTAGCCTTAAAGCTACTTAAAGTTTAAGATACTTAAAGTGACATCTGGTCACTTTGGGTTCATTGTGACAATAATCTAGATAGTCTAAGAAAGGAGTTACCATCCTGTCAAGGGTAATTGATCAGAATCAATTACATCACATGGACAGACAACTACTGCTCCACGTGGTGAGACAGGGAGAAATGTGCTTGGCACTCAGGTGCCTCCTCAGTACTCACACAGGTTTACATGTAAATGGGTAAGTACAGTAACCACTGACTGAGAAGGGCATAGCGATCAGAACTCAGACCCTGCAAAACTGAGAGTGTGGATCACCCAACCACGTAAGCCAGACATGCTAGCTAAGAGGAGGAATGTCTAAAATGGATAGCAAGAGATAAAGAAAAATATATATCAGTTATCACTTCAAGACCAATAGCAGTGTGAGAGCTGGAATTTATCCCACTGGCTTTTCCACTCACTGTGGCAAGACTGTGCCTGGGTGGGATCAAGTTAATGGCAGGGAGCAGTGCAAGAGGTGAACCATATTGGATGCTTCTAAACCCCTTTGCAATGCTGGTGGATTCACTCTTCAGCTCCTGGGAACGTTGGCTGCTAAAAGCTCACAGCCAGTGGCATACGATGGCTGGGTCCAACTTCGTGTTGCAACTTGCATTCCTGAACATTCCGAAAGTCTAGGCTGACGCTGTCCTCTAAGAGCCAAGGTCACATTCTTCCCTGCTTTAACCTGCCTCCTTCATGCTCTTCTGAGAGCACTCCCTTAATAATAATAAGCTACTTTTTACAAGAATCCAATCCCAGGTTCTGCTTCTAAGGAACTCAGCTTAACATAGGGGAGATTTCTGGGGTAAGGAAGTAGAGAAAAATCAGAGAAAGAATTTCAGGTGTCAGATCAAAATGAAGGTCCAAATAATTGGAGACTGATGTGTTTTCATTGTCTGTTAAATTATGTTGATGTGTTGGCAGCTTATGACATATAAAAATAGGCTAATATCTTCCCTGTAAATTTGCTGTGAGGATGAAAGAAATAGTATTGTAAGAAAGGCACCTGAGATCATTCCTGTCACATGTAGGCATTCAGTAAGGATTTGCTCCTATTGCTAATACTAACAGTACTCTTTTTAAAAATTCAGAAATAAAAGCAAGTTTGTTGTGACCAATGGAGTCAGGGAGGCTGGAGCAGCCCTGCTGGAAGGTGCTCTGAGCATGGGTCTGCCCTGCTCTGCATGCAGACAGCTTTTCTCTCACTGCTGTCCTCAGATATGAAATGAGTTCCAGCTCACCGGCTGCAGAGCCCCTGAGGTGACTGACTTCTGAGGCGAGGCATAAAGGAAGGAGCTGTGGGAATGACTGCTGCGACTCTCTGGTTGTTGCGTTTTGTATTTTGTTTTGTTTCCTATTTGATGCTGGCAAGCAGTAGGAAAATGCAAAGCCATGTGCACTGTTTGGGGAATGTTCTTTCCTGTTTTAGAATGCTCGGGTTAGGTGGACTGTGGTACACACCTTTTCAAAATTGGATGGTTAGCATCCCATGATAGAGAGAATTGATGACTAACGGAGGTAACGACAGACAAAATAAATAACTAATATGCTAACAATGTTACAACTGTTAGTTAATAAGAAACTGTTCACCATCCCTCGTGTCATCTGAGGTTTCCAAAGCTGTAATGTTAAAATAATCAAACCCATCAGGTAAAAATCTCTGGGCATGAAACATATGGATGGCAACTAGATAGTAAAAGGAACAAATATTGAAAAAAAATTCTAAAGAAAGAAAAGACAATTCAAGGACAGGCAAAAGAAATATTCACAGGTTATGAAATAAAATACTATTACAGTGCCTTTGTAATTCCCATAGCATGAGCCAATGTGAGCCAAATTACATAAAAGTAAAAAGTAAACCATATGGAAGTTCTTGGTAGTGGTGTGGCAGGCACCATTATTTGTTCAACAGCTGTTTCCAAACCCATCCCCCCATGCTAACTTCTACCATAGAGGCAATGCTAGATACATTCTTAGGCTCTTATTATTACAAGGAATGACCATATAAAATGTAAGAGAATACTTCTGGTCAGTTTCTGGAATTTTTATTTTCCTTTCTGCTAAAAGAGACACACTTAGAAGGAATGTTCTCTTGTGCCACCTCCCTTTCTGTTTTTGGCTCTGGTCGGACTGCAAACTGTGGCAGCCATTTTGATTCCATGGGGGAGGGGGAACATCACAAACAAGCTAAGGAGAATTGGGTGGAGCAAAAGCCTTCGGTTTTCATCATATTATCAGGCTACCAAGCAACCTCAGCAGCTCCCTCTTCTGAACATCTTCCTAAATAATGTATTATTATCTGTGCATTTTCAGCCATGTCTAATAGTTCACCTTGTGGCTTTTAAGCAGAAGACATCTCATAGAGATACAAATAATTCCCTGGACTGGTGCAGAAAGGCATTAAAACATCAATTGAAGCCCTTACTAATGAAGAGATTGATTCTGCCTCTACTCAGAAGAAACAGCAAGACTTTCAGGATGGAGGTGTCACTGAGGCATATGGAGACACAAAGCACGAGGGTGGCTGGCTGAACCCACAGGTACAGCATCAAGTGCAACAGAGCCAAGCTGGCAAACACTTGGACAACTAGACGTGGGAGGTTAAAATTAGGGAATCCAAGATAAAGGCCCAGGTTGGGGCCAAAGCCAAGACAGGATCTCCAGCAGAGGAATTGGCCTCAAGAAAACAGGTTTGTGTGGCAGTGACTAAGCCAAGTTTAGAGGTAGCAGCCGAGATTTTTCAAAGGGAAGTGAGTTCCTGCCAAGAAAGCTTGCAGTACCACGGTGCCTTTTAAGGAATGACTAGGGAGTTCTCACACAGCCTAAGATTGAAAAGATGTTATCTGAGGGGATCACGATCTCTGTAAGATTTACAGAATCAGGTCAGATGTCATGTCTCTGTCCTCAAATAGACCCTGAGTGCTTACCATATTTTATATAAACTGTGTTTGCATATCTCCAAAGAATGAACTCAATTCTCATAGGTCAAAAATCATGCTTTGTTCATTTTACACCCTTGTTCCCTAGTAGAATATTTAGTAGTTTGGATTTACAGCTGGATAATAAAAATAATAACAGTTTTTATTGCATGCCAGGCATTGGGCAAAATGCTTTATACACAATAGCATGTTTATTTTGTAGGAAATAGTCACTACCATTACCACCACATTCCCAGTGAAGAAAACTGGGGTTTACAGAAATTAAGTATATTTCCCCAGAATACACAAGTAGGAAATGGTAGATTGGGACTGAAATCAGGTTATCTCCCTCCAGAGAAGAATTTTCTTACACATTGATGGAGAGAAAGTGAGCACGATAACCATATAAGACACTTCTGGAGTATAATGGTATTTTTTTCTTCTTTCTCTCACAAAAAATAGTGGAGCTTTGATTCCTAGAGCTTGGGTCTTCTCTTGCTTCTGGGAATTGCTAGAGGTATGTTTCCAAGAGTCTCGACATAAAGGCAAGGAAGTCAGGTAGTCCTAAGAGATGGCAGAGGCAAAAGTTGTGCATCCTGAGAGAAGACTTATATGAAGGACCTCGGGAGCTGCCTGCAGCATCAATGTAGTTCGTGGACTGAAGGAGCAGATAGGAAGTTGGATCCCCCAGGAGCCATGGCCCAGGACAGCCTCTAGGCTTTCTGGCTCTTAGCAACCTTGTGATATCTTGTGATCACAATGAGTAGGGACAGAATCCTGAATGATGACTGACATAGAACTTCATGTACACTGCTACAAAGGGGATCTGACAGCCATGCTTCATCTGGTTTAGAAAATCCATGTCAAATGATATTTCCTGAAGTAAGTAGTTGATTGTACATCATATTGACACCTCCCACAGAAAGGTGGAGGGAAAGAGAGAGGATAAGGACTCTTGTGCAGACTGAGTAGGCAAGCTACCTCACTTCTCCCACAGACTTTGGATCTGTTTCCATTCTCATAAGCTCCCATCACCAACTCATTTCTTTGGACATCCTTCAGAGAAATATTTTTTAAATGCTCCGTGAGAAAGTCAACCTGTAACTGAGGAACTAAGGCAGGGAACACTGGCCTTGGAGGGTGCTTAACTAAGTGCAAATTCAGAAGAAAAAAAATAAAGAAAAATGGGAGAGGGGATTTATACATATGAAAAGGGAAAATCCACAATTAGAGGAGAAGCCCTGAAAGCTGTGATTAATTAACAGAACCTATAAAGTCGTGCCCCAAATTTACATTATTTGTTTTCTATGTAGTTAGAGAGGTGGTATCCTCAGTAAGGAGTGGTCGGTTTCCTTGTGTTAGCCTCATAATAGATTTTTAAATATTTCTTTTAAATAAAACATGTGCATAACTGTGTTTTAAGGCCAGCAGTTAAAAGCAATAGACACTCAGAAAGGCAAATCTTCAGCCTTCAGGTACTTGAAATAAAGAATTCAGGGTTGTAGAAATCCAGCACTGTGGATTATTAACTCAACAGTGTTTGTGCTCTGACAAAAAGCTACATGCTTCCCAGAGATCACAGTTATTTCCATCAGATTATAGGAATTAGGATGCCCCCTTGGGGACAAATGACTTCTTCTCTAAGCAAAGTTTCTGGCACTATAAGCATAATGTATATGAGTCATTCTTAAAGAACCTAATAAGAGGAAACCCTAGAGTCCTCTGGAGCTGACGTGGTTGACATCACAACCAGTTTTGTACCATTTGTCTCTCTTCTCTTTCCATGTCTTTCTCCTCTTTCTATGAGACCATTAGTTGAATTTTACTGATTTCTAATGTTTACTAAAAAAGAAAGTGTCACTTTATTAGTGATGCTTAATTTTCTTTGAATTCATTTCTTTTTATGTACTTGGTAATACTCCATATAGGTAATTTGCAGATATTACAGATATTCCATGATCTACACTGTGTTCCATTGACTCAACAAGTTACTAAGATACATCTAAATAAGAGACCAGAATCCAAAAAGATATTAACAGTCTGGACTAACACAATAAAATTGTATTTTGTTGAATGTAGAGATCTATACATAAATACAGAAAAGACAGCATTATAGTAAATGAAACAAAAAACTAGCATTAAATGAAAAATAGTAACTAACAATTTTAATTACATAAATCTTAACACCAAGAAAAGATGTTTAAATGAACCATAAGCCAGCACCCCAACTTTGCGATGTGGCCACCAAAAACATTAATTTAATCTTAAACTACATTATCTATGTAAATGACAGATGGTTTTCACTCTATTCTAGAATTATCCATTTTGGTAGGTTCAATAGCCATAAAATGGTGAGAAGACTTAAAACCTTGTCCTATCAAAGACCTTAAAACCCTTTCACTAAGAAATTCCCACTTAGGTTAGAAAAGATTTTGGCAGAGATATTGTAGAGAAGATTTAGGTAAACAATGTATGTTTGTACAACAGTTCCTTAGTGGATAAGAGCCCAAGTTTGGGAGCCAAACACATGGATAGTTATATCACTTACCATGTGTGTGTAACTTTGAGCAAGGTACTCAGTATGAGAAATTTTGTTGCTTCTGCTGCTTAACAAACCACCTTACATTGAGTGAAATACAGTATTAAGCATGTATTGCTCCTTGAAGACCTTGAAGGTCAGCTGGCATTTGGTTGATCTCCACTGAGCTTTGTGGGTCTGTTCTTTGTGTCTGCCATGTTTCTGGGACCAGTGGACCTTCATATCTTTCTCATGGTGGTGGAAGGTGTGTAAGAGGGCAAGCCCAACATGCAAACACATTATAAGCTTCTGCTTGTGCCATATCTATTACCATCCCATCAGCCAAAAGAAGTCATGTGGTCAAGACTAAAGTCAAGAACTGTGGAAGTACACTCAGGTGGCCATGGCAAAGGTGTGTCAATGTATGACACTACTACAGGGGCATAGAAAAACATGGAGACAATGTTTGAATCTATCATAAAGCCCCAGTCATCTCATGGACAAAATAAGCCTAATACCAAGTATGTGAGGTTGAATAATAGCTACTCAAAAACGCCCATGCCCTGATCCCCACCAACTATAAATGTTACTTTACATAGAAAAATGGGCTTCACAGGCATGATGGCATTAAGAATCTTGGGCTAGGAAAGTTATCTTGGATTATTTTGGTGGACCCAATGGAATCACAAAGACATTTATAACAGAAAGAAGAAGGCTATAGTTAGAGAAGTAAAAAGGGAAGCAGAGGTCAGAATGATGTAGGGCCATGAGCAGAACGTGGAAGGCCTCTATAAGCTGGAAAATGCAAGGACTGAATTCTTCCCTGAAAACTCCAGAGGAAAAGAAGCACTGATAAAACCTTGATTTTTATTGCCCCATATCACTCATTTCAGGCTTCTGATCCCCATCATGGTAAAGAAATAAATTTGTGTTGTTTTATACTGCTTCGTCTGTGGCCATTTGTGTCAGCAGTGATGGGGAATAAATATACCAGGTCAGTAGCAATCATTGTACTCCTAAACATGGGTACTGCAGGCTTTGTTTTTTATTTAACCAGCATGATTAATCTGGACTAACAAAGACCCCATTCTTTATTTCTGGGGGGAAATCATGAATCTTGGGCCATGCTTACTTGGGGGACAGTTTGGAAGGAGTTCAGCAGAATCTTGGGATACTGGAGGGCATCGCTTCTGCCAGATGCTCCATCTACGAGCATTATGCTGACAGCCGTCAAGGGAAGGTACTCACGAGATGGTCATGAGAGTCGCGTAAAACTGGGTCCACACCAAGGGTGATATACAGACAAGGATGGCTGCTCTGTGCCCTGGGCCAGTTCCAGGGCACTCATGACAGAGTTACCCAGCAGCCTCTCCCTGCTGACCCTGCTCCAGTCTCTGAAGCCCCTCCCTCCAATCTCTAGACCCACCATCTTCCCAAGGTCCTAGCCCATCCAACTCTTTTCCCTGTGCTAAGATAACCCTTTAGTCTCCTTAGGTTTGGTACTCTGACTCTATCCCTATTCTCCTTCCACTGAACTGTAATAGCACAATTCCCAGAGTCTTCTCTTCTAACAAAAACTATCTCTCGCAAATCAACACCTTGGCTTTCACTACTCTACGCTCTTTGTGGACTAGTCAAGCTTATACAGAGTTTTCATATAATAAAGGTCTTCAATTCTGTACCATTAAAAAAATGAGCAACTTAATTCTTTCACAGCTTAACTTTTTAATTTAGAAATCAATAAAATAAGCAATACTCCTATTCTTTACTAATTGTGTGGGAGGATTACATGAGCAAAATATGCATCAGTTTCTTCACTCCTGATGAAATGTTCTAAGGCATAATTTGTCAGCAAGTAAATGAGATAATGAATTATTAGAAAAATAAAATTGAGCAAAGAGAGCTCAAATCTTAGCTGAGTAGATCTGTGCACATCAATTTTTTTAAATGCCCTTAATTGAAATTTCCTGTAAGACAACGTGTTCTGTTTACAATTTTTAAAATCCCTTCCAGGTGATAATGATTGATGGATTGATAGATTTATATAAGTGCCAGCTTATAGGCTACTAGATGTTTATATTGCCTTTATGCAAAATTTAAAATACTGGGTTTCAGAGAACATATCAGAAACTTTGCCAGCATGAGCAAGCCACCAAAAGAATGTTTGTCTTGTCCTGCTGTTACATTGCTTTTTTAAAGTTTGGAAACATCGGGTGTGAATTCCCTAATTATTTGGTAACCATGGGTCACCTATAAGATCATTAAACAGTTTCCAGTCATCTTGTGGAATCTGCGAGTTTTCTCAGCATGTAGCTCTAGAGTCAGAGTTTATATAGATTTATAGGGCTAAGATTTAAATAGATTTGTAGGATTAAGCTCAGGCAATTAAAGCAAATGTACCAAAAATTAAAATGTCATGGTGGTACAAGGGTTCTGATGAATAGGGAAGAATGACATATATTTCAACATAGATATTTCACTAAGGAGATAAAGTTTTAATAAGATTCCTAGAACTTGGAAAAATCAAGACTCATAGTCAGAGTCACTGTTATTGACTTCTGGAGCCTTGTAGGATCAAGATAAGGGCCATTAATCATGTAGAGTAGCCTTCAGTTTCTGGTTCTTGAGACAGACTAAATCAGAAGAAAAAAAAAAGCAAGAGAAAGCTAACGGAGAGGAGCTAATAAAATGATGGTCCTATAAGAGAAAAAGGAGACAAGTATAAGCATTGGAGAAATGAAGAATGGGTAGCAGAGGCTATTAGAACAAGAAAGCAGAGAGGATCCCCTGGGTATGGGAAACAAAGTCAAGTTTGTATTTGAATTATTCCAAGAATTGGTTTACACAACTATTCACGACATACTACTAAATACTCCATGACGGCAGTAATTGGGTTTTATTCCTCACATCACCTAATATACATGTAGTTTCTGCTCCATAGTGGATACACAATAAATGATTCTCAATAGATGATTAAAGGAATATTGATGACTCACATGGGAAAGAATGGAATGAGGAAATGAGCAGCAACTCACCAGGCAAACTCAAGCCCTGTCCAATATGGAAAATCTCCAAACCCGAAAGAGATGGAAAAGAGGAAAATAACCACTGTTTATGAGAATTTCACTTAACTCATTACCTCCAAGAAAGAACATTTACTGATGTCCTGCTCAGGATCTATGCTTAATACTGTGACCAAGAATAACAAAGGGATGGTGTGTGGAAGGTGATCAAGGTGATAGAATGTAAGTTTTATCAGTCTACAATTCTTTAATTGTACATAAGTAATATATTAGTTGTACCAACTCATCTTTGGTGCTTTTTCTTTCATGCTTTTTGGATAACAAATCACCTAATTTCTTAGAGTAGTTTCTTGCTTCATTTGAAATTATATCAAAAATCCTAGCATTTCTTAATCTGCTTCCTGATAACTAAAATGGCAATCTTTCCATCAATGGCCAGTAATTACTTCCATGTTTGTTTTGATAGAACATTACATAAGAATTTCTCTAGATAAATGGCATTTGAAATCCTACAACTTCATGTTTCTTACACAGAAAAGGAATTATATTTAATTGGTTAATAGTGATACTACCCTATAGGGTTGTTGTGAGGAATAAATATGCCAATACACATAAATAATGTGAACAATGACTAGCATTCAGTTAAGTATTTAATGTTAATTATTATTATTGTTGCATTCCCAGAGTAGTAATGGGATCAAGGAGTCACCAGGAGTATTACCTTGTTTTTACTGAAATATTATTTTATTAATAGAGTTAGAATCAGAGAACCAGAAATCGATAACAAATGCTGCCAGAAGCTTCAGTTAATACCAACCATCTTGAGTTAGTGAGCAATGTCCCCCATATACCTGAGGTAAACAAGTCATCTTCTTCCAGGGTCACCCCTTGCAATCTCATGACAATGTAAGCAAATGATGCTATAGAAATAAAATAAATGTTGAGTACAATTTAATGCTGAATTGAAGTTAAATGCAGAAAACCTTTCCCAGATGAAGGTCAAATGTTCAATAGATAATAAATTTTAAAACCTGCTAACCAAATGTTGCAATTTTAAAAGACCAGATTATATCACATAGCATGATATATCTAGTCTTATCAATATTCACATTTGTCATTATGACATTTCAAAAGGTAAAGTGGGGAACTTTTGCATATGGTATTAAATTTTTTTAAAAAACTAAAAAGGCAAAGAGCAAATGGCAGCATTCTACTAGCTTTGGGAAAGATTTCTCTGACACTTAGTTATCTTGATTTCTCTGACACTTAGTTTTCTAAAAACAAGCATTATAATAATAAATTTCCTGCTTATTTGACAAAATGTGTGGAACAATTAAGTAATCTATGTGAAAACTCTGGGCAAAATAGAAACTGTTCCACAAGCACATTATTTTGATTTTATTTGTCTTGGAATATTAGCTTGCATATAAATACAACCACACTAACCAGGAATAAGCACACTCATACATGGATAGAGATTGCATGTTCTTTTTTTTTTTTTTTTTTTTTTTTGAGTCGGAGTCTCACTCTGTCGCCCAGACTGGAGTGCAGTGGCCGCTCCCGGCCACCGCAGCCTCGACCTGCTGGGCTCCGGCAATCCTTCCGCCTCAGCCTTCCAAGTAGCTGGAACT